>JAFEMH010001188.1:0-142500 GCA_022495995.1 Adenophora triphylla var. japonica
GAATAAAAAAGAAGAAAAGAAAAGAAAGAGAGCCTAGTCCCTAGCAATCCTCTCAAAGGCAAAAGTCAAAGGATCCGTCGTTACTCGAGAGGAGTCTCGAGTGAATAAAGAGACAAAGTACGGATGTCCCCTCACCTTCCTTGACCAATTCCAAGCCGTCCTCTCGATTTTAGAGGACATTCCCATTACCGTTACCTTTGCCCTTGCCAAAGCCAAGATTGACCTCTCATCATTAGAGGCATTGAAGATGCAATCATGGATTCCCTCGCCTTAGAAATCCCAAACACATACCCAAGAGCCAACCTCTCATCTTTAGAGGTCCAGTCAGCAAAAGGCCTAGTCGACCTCTCGTTTTAAGAGGTCATGATATCCTAAATCACCCGAGGGCCGATCAAAACCCCGAGACTCAGTCGAAGTTCCTACCGGATGGCAGTTTCATTCCAATATCGTCGAGATCTAAAACAGATTATTACTTAAAGAGGAGCCAAGTCTATCCCGGCTCAAAGAACCGTCAAGCAAAGATTGTGCAAATTGTGACCGTTCATTCGACGTTTTATGTGAGCATATTTCATTTCTCCTTCGCAAACACTTGCCGTGGACGTCCCAGTAGGGCTTCACATCTGTGTCTCCCATCGACACTCTAAGAGGAAACGTTCTTTCGATTCTCAAAAATTCTCGAAGGTCCTCAGATCCCCGAATTTCACCGTTCATTCTTTTCATTCAGGATAAGCCCGAACTACGGCGACCTGAGCTCCTCCCAAGGAGGGGAACGTAGGCAACCATAAATGGTTCGGTCGAAATCACAAACACATCTCAGAAGATCTGGTCTCCTCAAGGACCATGCCCATACACTGTTCATCTTTCCGAGTATGATTCTCGATATCAGTGGGCTTTCTCCTCAGGATTGATAAAAATATTTGTTCATATCGGCTTTGGCGGTTGACTAACCCGAACATCAATAAAGGGTTTTAAGCAGCTTTGTGATCATCATGAATAAGACAAGTTTTCAAGTGTCTCGAAAAGTCTTCTCTTTATACATAATAGGAAGATAGAGCCAAACACTATTTTCGGTCAGCAGGGGCTTCCATACACTTTTCCACACCTTGTTGCGCTTATACTCTCCCAAAAGAGTCAAACCCAAAAGCGAGAGTGTCATACACAAATTTGGGATTCATTTCCCACCCTCGAAGGATGTGCCCCTGCGTGTAAAACATTTTCGAGTCTTGTCCAGCGACTGATTAACTGCGATTTGAAATGATGAGTTGCCTCCTCGGCCACAAGATGACTCTGTCCGCGATGAAGCTGCATGGAATCTCCTCAAGCTGGGGCTTTGGTTAAGGTATCCCTCAGGCTCTCCTTACCAGATTTCCTCCAGGTTTGCTTTCCACTGTCAACTGGGGCTTTGCCAAGCCGGGATCGTTCTCTGTACACCCTCTGCTGCTTGCTGTCTCAGACGCGCGATACACTCTGTCCTCTCTAGCAATGGACCCGCTGCAATTTGTACTCCTGGAAGCGTCCCCGACTTGCCTAAGCTGCACCATCCATACACCATCACTCATGGGAGAGGGTCCACCCCGTCATAAACACTTTCGTCCTATACACAATCCCTCATAGCATAATGGCTACCTACATATCCGCCCGTCAAGTCGTGCAAAAAAAAAAAAACCTCCCTACTTCCTATTCTCCCCAACTGAGATGGACTTGTGCAATAAAAGATTAATAATGCATAAGCAAAGAGTCTAAAAAAATGCAAAGTGCCTAGAGTGTTGTGTCTCCCCCCGCAGAGTACAATAATCAGGTGATCGTAATGTGATTCTGAGGACTGCCCCTCAAATCACGATCTTGGACAGGGATTCCAAACCCGGCAGGTGGCAGACCCCGCCTCTATTATCTTCATAAGGCGCAATACTATGACCGGCTTGATTCCCTTTTTAAGGGATACGTTGGAATCCTTTCTCCAAAGGTCCAACCATCCGATCTCACCAGCATCATTGAAAAGAGCTCTAGTTGCCCCAGTCTCCAAGCAACGATTGTCAAGAAAAGAGCCCCAGCTGCCCCAGAATCCAAGCAATAATGCTCACCAGTCTCGACGACTCCAAAGCCTATTTTGCATGATAAACCGAGACAAAGAGTTTGTATCTATGTTATTCTCCCAAGCAGTGCGCAACCAGATCAAGTGGCCCCAAAGCACCACCCGGAACCTGCTCCCTATGCAAGAAAAGTTCCAAGATCAAATGGCCCCAAAGCACAAGCAAAAGCCAGCTCCCTAGAAAGTAGAGTCCCTAGCCTACCAAGCAAAGCTCAGGACACAAAAGATAACCGACGAAAGGAAAAGAGCAAAGATCGTCCAACATTTGGCAAAACCAGTGAACTACCCTGCAGAGCAAAAAAAAAAGTAGCGTGAGTCCCCTGGCAGCTACACTTATCCCCAGCAGAAGCAGCAATAGCGTGAGTCCCTCCGGCAACTACAACTCTCCATCGTAAGTCTCGCGTTATTTTCAAAATTGGTTCGAGACATCGTAGATCTCACAACATTTTCAAAATCGGTTCGAGACGCCGTAGATCTCACATCATTTTCAAAAGCGGTCCGAGACACCGTAGGTCTCATGTCATTTTCAAAATCGATTCGAGACACCGTAGGTCACACTTCATTTTCAAAAGTGGTTCGAGATGCCGTAGATCTCACAACATTTTCAAAAGTGGTTCGAGACGCCGTAGATCTCACAACATTTTCAAAAGTGGTTTGAGACGCCGTAGATCTCACTACATTTTCAAAAGTGGTTCGAGACGCCGTAGATCTCACTACATTTTCAAAAGTGGTTCGAGACGCCGTAGATCTCACAACATTTTCAAAAGTGGTTCGAGACGCCGTAGATCTCACTACATTTTCAAAATTGGTTCGAGACGCCGTAGATCTCACTACATTTTCAAAAGTGGTTCGAGACGCCGTAGATCTCACTACATTTTCAAAAGTAGTTCGAGACGCCGTAGATCTCACAACATTTTCAAAAGTGGTTCGAGACGCTGTAGATCTCACTACATTTTCAAAAGTGGTTCGAGACACCGTAGGTCTCACTTCATTTTCAAAAGAGGTTCGAGACGCCGTAGATCTCACAACATTTTCAAAAAGTGGTTCGAGACACCGTAGGTCTCACATCATTTTCAAAAGTGGTCCGAGACACCGTAGGTCTCATGTCATTTTCAAGTCGGTTCGAGACACCGTATGTCTCGCGTTATTTTCAAAATCGGTTCGAGACACCGTATGTCTCATGTCATTGTCGCTTCGGTTCGAGACGCCGTACGTTCTCACATGTTTCCGAACTACGATTTGGCTTGATTCCCTATTAGGGATACATAGGAATCCTTTCTCAAAAGGTCCAGCCATCCGATCCACCCAGACATCGTCCAACCCTCCGCCTTATCCCCCTGCTGCTCATTGAGATTGGGTCCTTTTTATCGACAACCTCACTTCTTCCATTAGTGACATTGCTGAGGGGCTCTGTGACTACGCCAATCCAATTCGTAATCCCTTTTTAGGTGCATTTTAATTGATAAAATTGCACTAAGGGGCGTTTTG
Source organism: Adenophora triphylla var. japonica (assembly GCA_022495995.1). Classification (NCBI taxonomy): domain Eukaryota; kingdom Viridiplantae; phylum Streptophyta; class Magnoliopsida; order Asterales; family Campanulaceae; genus Adenophora; species Adenophora triphylla. Next base: position 3,578 of record JAFEMH010001188.1, read on the forward strand.
GTAAATTCCCGGTCCGTTCCGAGACTTCCGGAAACATTTTATGAGTTTCTCGTGAAGGAAGTATGTTTTAGTATTTTTCCCGGGTAAAAGGACCTACAGGGAATTAACTGCTTTGGGTTTTTAAGGAATTAATTCGAAATGTTCCAGAAGCAGGTTTTGGCGCCAGAAACAGTTACGGGCATTCACATTCGTGCGACAACTTGAGGCATGGAAAAGCGGAGCGTTGGGTCGTGCGACCAATTAATCCAATTTCCCAATCACGCTTTAAATACCAAAATGCTTTCATTTGTAAAGGATAACACACAGTTCTCACACACAACACAGATCTCACCTCTCTCTCTCTCCTCTCTCTCTCTAGGCGCAGAAGTTCCCTCCATTGCCGCTCCCTCAACCGTCTCCTTCACCCATCTTCCTCACCGGCGACCACACCCAACCTCAACCTCCACCATCGCCTCACCACCCTCTATCTCAATAGCCTTCTCCCCCGAATCAATCAATCACCAATTCTCCCCCAACAAGAATCACCTTCACCCAGCTCTTCGGCCAAACCTCCACCTGGTTCCTCCTTCTAACTAACCGACGAGACCTCCTCTGTCCAAAACCTATTCACCGGCAACCTCCCCATCAAACTCCGGCCAAATCCACACCAACTCTCTCTATACCCAAAACCAACGATAACCTCTTCCCCTGTCCAAGACCAATTGATCGGCGACCTATCCTTCACCGGAGACCTCACCTAATTCCGACCAAACCGATTGCCTTCTCCTTCCCCTGTTTCAGAGCCCAAGCCAATTCCGCTCAAAACACACATGCACGTACGTCTGAAAGTTCAAGGCAGCTCTCAGCCTGAAGTCCAGATCCGATTCCGAAGCTGAATTGAAGAATTTGATACCTAACATGGTATCGAATTTGAGGATACTATAAGGGTAACAAATCCTAAACCGCAATCTCTCTGTTTAAATATTAGCTTCTGTGATCTATTGGTTTTCATTATCTGCCTGTTGGTTTGTGTTAATTGTTTGGCGCTGAATCACTTGCCTGGTGTATGATGTTTTTTGCTTAAACTTCAAATTGGGTGTGGATCATTCATATCCACACTCATTTGAAGTGCTTTGTGTGGATCTCCATGTTTATGTTCAGGCTGTAGTGTGATTTTTGGATCATTTGTGTTGCTGATACTATGGTAATTTGGTGTTATTAATATTCTGAGCATTTGGTGATTATTGTAGCGAGTTTTGTAAAACCTCTTCAAAGGGCCTTGTTGTGTCACGCGACACAACTGAACCTTCAGGTCCTGTGTCACGCGACACAATGAGCCCTATGCAACAGGTTCAGTTTTAGTTGTAAGTCCTGTTCTTCCTCGATGTAAAGTGGGATGTGGCCTCCCAGAGTCAATGGTTCACAAGTTGTATTCCCCTTTGTTGAGCAATAAAACAAAGTGCTGATTTGCATTTTATACATATCTTGTCACACACTTCGCACACATATTTGAATGAATTGGATGTTGAACATTGAAAGACTCGTCTACGGATGAGGCGTGTTGGGTGAACTCTCGGTTCTTCCCAACACGTAACTTGACCCCCGAACTCATTTTCTCTAACAAAAAAGGTTTTCAATGTTTCCTCTAAAAACGGCGTGGTGACTCCTTTATTTTAATATTCGGCGAGCGCACATTCAGTGGCGACTCCGCTGGGGATGGGAAACTTGTTTTTCAAAAAGTGGGTCAAACTTTCGTGATTGTTCAACATTCGTTTCATTCATTTGTGTGTGCATTTGTTGGTGACATTATATGTATATAAATGCATTTTACGTGCTTTGCTTTATTCCTTTCCCCCCTTGTGTCCCATCTTTGTTGTCTGTTTTGCTGGTGCTGGGGCTGAGATATTGCATCGTGCTTGGAGGCTGGGGCTGATTTTGATTGCTGTTCAGATTCTGGGAATGGATCCTCCTGTCACGCGACAGAGAATGCCCTGACTGTCCTGTGTAGCGCGACAGTTCTTGCCACTATGCAGGATTTTGATTTTCGGTTCAATTGTGATGTGGGACAGTCCCCCATAATTAAATTCTTGATCCCTGATTATTGTATCTCTATGGTGTGTGAGTGTGTGTTATTTTCTTTTATCACCCCTTTTCAAATAAAAAAATATAAATAATAAAAAAAATCATTTTCGCAAATAAAGGAATCTAGCCATCCCGTACACTACTTCACGTAGATCTAGAACCCTTGGGTGCGATTGACGGCATCGCGGACGGCCATGAAATTTGCCTACGCTTGAGCGCCTAATGTCAAACCCATCCCCCTAGTGCGTTATAGGTGGCGCCACACATTTAAAACTCACCCAAAATGGTTGGTTTTTGACACGACATTTTCAAATACACTAAAATGAATTGTTTCAAAATTTCTAATAGACTTTCGTACCTACCCCAAAACCTAGCACGTGTGGGCATGTTGCCAAACGCAACATGGTTTCATGAAAGGACATGTCACTCCCGTTGCATGTTCTAACGAGAGATCATTTCGCCTTGTCAACGTGCACCGACGAGAGGTCATGCCGGATTTTTCCTTGAATTTCTTCAGGAATACCCGTTATGCTGCCCAAATTTCTCCAGAAATTGGGGCTGCTCGTCCGTCCCATAAATGCTTTGGTTTTGTTTAGGTATCATTGCCTATTAATAATTTTGAACCAATATATTTGGTGTATTTTTGGATGATGTGTCCATAGGTTCCCCCGAGGTCTAGACTGCGTTAAATAAATGATTAGCCTTTCCCAACCGTTCCTAGGACTTAAAAGATACCGATTTTTACTTGAATATTAATAAGTGTTGCATGAGTCCATCTCCTTCCGTAATTTTCCCTCTCCCATACCTTCTCAAAGTTCTCTACCCTCTGTCTATACACGTTCTTACCTCTTCACCTCTCCAGATAAGGCAAGTTGGGTGCGCGATCTGATTCCCGGTGTTCTTCTAGTTCGCGTCTTGAGGCAGTTGCAGTTTCAGCAGAATTCGCATCTGATTCAATTTCAGAGATTTCTAGTGCAGAGAAGAGTATGACCACTCATTCTGAGGATTCATCTGCCGCGGATCAATAAGTCATGCATAGTCTGTCTATGGAAGAGATGAGGGCTAATTTGGAAGTCGCTCTAGCTAGAGAGCGTGAGACTCAATTACTCGCTCAAGCCAGGGAAGAGGCCGCACATTCTAAGTTCGTAGAAGCAATGAGAAGCCGTGGTATTGCTGTGATTCGACGTGCTGATGGGACTTATAAGGAGATTACCGATGAGTTTGATGTCGAGACCGAGACCAGGAATGTCTCCCTTCCTCATTTGGCTCTGACATATCATCAAGTCTTGAGTCATGGTGTGCAGTCGAACCCTCAAGCATGTTTTGGTTCAGTCGGAGGAACACAGCCGGTCTTCCATGATTTGACCTCTTCATCAATTCACAATGCTCCCGTGCCCCTAACACAGTTTGGGTCCCAATTTCCGAACAGTCAGAGCGAGTTGTTTCCAGGTTCTCAGTATCAGCAGGGTCCGTTTCATGGTTCTCACTTCCAGGGTAACGCCCAGTATACGAATCATCATCCTTATTCCTGCAACCGGTTCGACCAAGATGGATTAAGTTTCCTGGCTAGCCTGCCTCAATCTCAGGGATATCAGTCTCAGCCTTTGATGGGTTCAGCTTTTGGATTTGGCTGCGTCACCTCGCAATATTTGGGGTCATCTCCTTACATGCTCGCTAGTGCTTTTCCGCGTAATCGAATTCTCCAACCTGGGCCGCTTAACTATTTGTCGCTCCAGCCGCCCTTCGCCTACCACCGCTTCGGAACAGCCTCCTCTCTTCCAATCAGCCAACTCTGAGTCTTATTCAACTACCGCTCCCTTTGTTCCTCAGCTCCCGGGGATGACCCCAGAGGTGATTGCGTTATTAAAACAGATGCAGCAGCAAATTGACAAGTTGACAGCAGGATCAAGTGGACTTAAGGTTGTTGACCCAAGGCAAGTAGAGCCTCTCCCTTATAAGTTCAAGATGCCCAAAATACAATTTGATGGTTCGGCATGCCAGAAAACTCATGTAGACACATATGTGATGACTATGGGGGCGATGGGTTGTACTCCCGAGTTTATGGCTCAGCACTTTCATCTAACGCTTAAAGGTCCTGCATTGACATGGTTTCTAGCTCTTAAGTCAGAAGCTCGTTCTACCTGGAATTAAATCACTGAAGCCTTTCTTGAAAAGTACCGTGGGAACCTTGAATGGCGCACAACTAGAGACGACTTGGTCGGTACAATTCAGAAATAGGATGAGTCAATCACCGAGTTCTACAAGAGGTGGAACGCTAAGCTGAATGAACTCTCTGAGTCAATCCCGCTGCAAGATCAAAAGGACATCTTTCTATCGTGTGTGAAGCCAGTTCTCCGTGAAGCTATCGAAAGTGGTTGGTATCCTGACTTGAGGGAAATGGTAGGCATGGGAGCCCGCAGCGAAAATAGACTCTTTAACCTTGCATCAAACACCAATGTTGGCAATAATGGTGGATTTCGACACAGAGCGGCAAGTCCAACGGCCCCTAAAGCAAAAGAGATGTCCATCGACGACAGTGTCAACAATCTACAAGCAAGTGACCAGAGAAAGCATCAGTTTCCACCCCGTAAGCAGTATCAGTTTGATGATCTCAGAATGACAACCGAAGAGGCCTTCAACGGATTGGTTCGACAGGGAATGATCAGGCCACTTGATAACTACAACCCTACCAAACCCAATCCTGACTTGGATCATAGCAAATATTGCCAATATCACCAGTATCCGGGCCACATCACCAATGACTGCATCCCCTTGAAGAAGGCCATGCAAAGACTCGTTGATGAGGGAAAGGTTGAGAAGACTCGCCCCAATGTTGTCCCCGATCTTCTTCAGTGATATCAGCAGAAGCCCAGAGGCTATCCCACCCGAAGGCGGCAAAGTCAATCAGTCAGCGTCGTAGGTTCTAGAGTGTCTGTTATGCGGTCGTGAGTCTGTCAAGTCCATGTTATGAGTTCTACAGTAATAAAAGTCTTTATTTCTCTTCTTGCTAGACTTGAGACATCACTTGCACACCACGTTACACTCAATTGAAATGGTCTTATTCAAAATGATCACTTGTGCTGCTCACCGACTAATGCTTTGAAATGACTAATGTTTAAATTGATCGGAGCAAAAAAATCGACTGATATCCCCATCTTGCGTCCCATATTTTCACACCTCTTTCATAATCTCGTTGTTCGATTAATTTGCACAGATCTTTCTCAAAGTAAGCTTAAGCAAGCAATGAAGACTGGATCTCGTTCGAATCATCCGGTAGGGACTGCGGTTGAAACCTTTCACCCTTAGGAAAACCATTACCTTACCCTCACCAAATAATACCCCTTCAATTCAAGATCGGCATATTTTGAAACCCATTTAGCCATCGCCAGGAAAAGAGGGACTATCCTTGAGGCTCCCGTGATTCAAAGAAACATCGACCGTCTCCAAGCTCAAGAACGACGAAAAGCAATGATCCATCCTGGGGACTAGCTGAGATTCTCCTCTCAAAGTCAAAATTGAAAAAAAGAGAAAGACAAAATTGAAAAAAAAAGAGATAGAAAAAAAGAGAATAAAAAAAAGAAGAAGAAAAGAAAAGAAAGAGAGCCTAGTCCCTAGCAATCCTCTCAAAGGCAAAAGTCAAAGGATCCGGTCGTTACTCGAGAGGAGTCTCAGAGTGAATAAAGAGACAGCGCGGATGTCCCCTCACCTTCCTTGACCAATTCCAAGCCGTCCTCTCGATTTTAGAGGACATTCCCATTACCGTTACCTTTGCCCTTGCCAAAGCCAAGATTGAACTCTCATCATTAGAGGCATTGAAGATGCAATCATGGATTCCCTCGCCTTAGAAATCCCAAACACGTACCCAAGAGCCAATCTCTCATCTTTAGAGGTCCAGTCAGCAAAAGGCCTAGCCGACCTCTCGTTTTAAGAGGTCACGATATCCTAAATCACCCGAGGGCCGATCAAAACCCCGAGACCCAGTCGAAGTTCCTACCGGATGGCAGTTTCATTCCAATATCGTCGAGATCTAAAACAGATTATTGCTTAAAGAGGAGCCAAGTCTATCCCGGCTCAAAGAACCGTCAAGCAAAGATTGTGCAAATTCTGTCCGTTTATTCGACGTTTTATGTGAGCATATTTCATTTCTCCTTCGCAAACACTTGCCGTGGACGTCCCACTGGGGCTTCACATCTGTGTCTCCCATCGACACTCTAAGAGGACACGTTCTTTTGATTCTCAAAAATTCTCGAAGGTCCTCAGATCCCCGAATTTCACCTTTCATTCTTTTCATTCAGGATAAGCCCGAACTACGGCGACCTGAGCTCCTCCCAAGGAGGGGAACGTAGGCAACTATAAATGGTTCTGTCGAAATCACAAACACATCTCAGAAGATATGGTCTCCTCAAGGACCATGCCCATACACTGTTCATCTTTCCGAGTTTGATTCTCGATATCAGTGGGCTTTCTCCTCAGGATTGATAAAAAATATTTGTTCATATCGGCTTTGGTTATTGACTAACCCAAACATCAATAAAGGGTTTTAAGCAGCTTTGTGATCATCACGAATAAGACAAGTTTTCAAGTGTCTCGAAAAGTCTTCTCTTTCTACATAATAGGAAGATAGAGCCAAACACTATTTTCGATCAGCAGGGGCTTCCATACACTTTTCCACACCTTGTTGTGCTTATACTCTCCCAAAAGAGTCAAACCCGAAAGCGAGAGTGTCATACAAAAATCCGAGATTCATTTCCCACCCTCGAAGGATGTGCCCCTGCGCGTAAAACATTTTCGAGTCTTGTCCAGCGACTGATTGACTGCGATTTGAAATGATGAGTTGCTTCCTCGGCCACAAGATGACTCTGTCCGCGATGAAGCTGCATGGAATCTCCTCAAGCTGGGGCTTTGGTTAAGGTATCCCTCAGGCTCTCCTTACCAGATTTCCTCCAGGTTTACTTTGCACTGTCCACTGGGGCTTTGCCAACCTGGGATCGTTCTCTGCACACCCTCTGCTGCTTGCTGTCTCAGACGCACGATACACTCTGTCCTCACTAGCAATGGACCCGCTGCAATTTGTACTCCTGGAAGCGTCCCCGACTTGCCTAAGCTGCACCATCCATACACCATCACTCATGGGAGAGGGTCCACCCCGTCATAAACACTTTCGTCCTATACTCAATCCCTCATAGCATAATGGCTACCTACATATCCGCCCGTCAAGTCGTGCAAAAAAAAAAAAAAAAACCTCCCTACTTCGTATTCTCCCCAACTGAGATGGACTTGTGCAACAAAAGATTAATAATGCATAAGCAAAGAGTCTAATAAAATGCAAAGTGCCTATAGTGTTGTGTCTCCCCCCGCAGAGTACAATAATCAAGTGATCGTAATGTGATTGTGAGGACTGCCCCTCAAATCACGATCTTGGACAGGGATTCCAAACCCCGCAGGTGGCAGACCCCGCCTCTATTATCTTCATAAGGCCCAGAACTACGACCGGCTTGATCCCCTTTTTAAGGGATACGTTGGAATCCTTTCACCAAAGGTCCAACCATCCGATCTCACCAGCATCATCGAAAAAAGCTCCAGTTGCCCCCAGTCTCCAAGCAATGATTGTCAAGAAAAGAGCCCCAGCTGCCCCAGAATCCAAGCAATAATGCTCACCGGTCTCGACGACTCCAAAGCCTATTTTGCATGATAAACCGAGACAAAGAGTCCGTATCTATGTTAGTCTCCCAAGCAGTGCGCAACCAGATCAAGTGGCCCCAAAGCACCACCCGGAACCTGCTCCCTATGCAAGCAAAGTTCCAAGATCAAATGGCCCCAAAGCACAAGCAAAAGCCGGCTCCCTAGAAAGCAGAGTCCCTAGCCTACCAAGAAAAGCTCAGGACACAAAAGATAACCGACGAAGGGAAAAGAGCAATGATCGTCCAACATTTGGCAAAACCACTGAACTACCCTGCAGAGCAAAACAAAAAGTAGCGTGAGCCCCCTGGCAGCTACACTTATCCCCAGCAGAAGCAGCAATAGCGTGAGTCCCTCCGCCAACTACAACTCTCCATCACCAACAGCAAGGATAGTCTAAGACCTTCCGGCAGCTACAGGTGAGCACAGCACAGGTATGAACGCATATTTCTTTCAAGCGTCAAGTCATCATATCACATTATTCTCAATTCGGTTCGAGACACCGTAGGTCTTGCGTTATTTTCAAAATTGGTTCGAGACACCGTAGATCTCACAACATTTTTAAAATCGGTTCGAGACGCCGTAGATCTCACATCATTTTCAAAAGCGGTCCGAGACACCATAGGTCTCATGTCATTTTCAAAATCGGTTCGAGACACCGTAGGTCTCACCTCATTTTCAAAAGTGGTTCGAGACGCCGTAGATCTCACAACATTTTCAAAAGTGGTTCGAGACGCCGTAGATCTCACAACATTTTCAAAAGTGGTTCGAGATGCCGTAGATCTCACTACATTTTCAAAAGTGGTTCGAGACGCCGTAGATCTCACTACATTTTCAAAAGTGGTTTGAGACGCCGTAGATCTCACTACATTTTCAAAAGTGGTTCGAGACGCCGTAGATCTCACTACATTTTCAAAAGTGGTTCGAGACGCCGTAGATCTCACAACATTTTCAAAAGTGGTTCGAGACGCCGTAGATCTCACTACATTTTCAAAAGTGGTTCGAGACACCGTAGGTCTCACTTCATTTTCAAAAGTGGTTCGAGACGCCGTAGATCTCACAAATTTTTTGAAAAGTGGTTCGAGACACCGTAGGTCTCACATCATTTTCAAAAATGGTCCGAGACACCGTAGGTCTCATGTCGTTTTCAAGTCGGTTCGAGACACCGTATGTCTCGCGTTATTTTCAAAATCGGTTCGAGACACCATATGTCTCATGTCATTGTCGCTTCGGTTCGGGACGCCGTACGTTCTCACATGTTTTCGAACTACGATTTGGCTTGATTCCCTTTTAGGGATACATAGGAATCCTTTCTCAAAAGGTCCAGCCATCCGATCTACCCAGTCATCGTCTAACCCTCCGCCTTATCCCCCTGCTGCTCATTGAGATTGGGTCCTTTTTATCGACAACCTCACTTCTTCCATTAGTGACGTTGCCGAGGGGCTCTGTGAGTACGCCAATCCAATTCGCAATCCCTTTTTAGGTGCATTTTAAATGATAAAATTTCACTAAGGGGCGTTTTGATAAATTCCCGGTCCGTTCCGAGACTTCCGGAAACATTTTATGAGTTTATCGTGAAGGAAGTATGTTTTAGTATTTTTCCCGGGCAAAAGGACCTACAGGGAATTAACTGCTTTGGGTTTTTAAGGAATTAATTTGGAATGTTCCAAAAGCAGGTTTTGGCGCCAGAAACAGTTACAGGCATTCACAGTCGTGCGACAACTTGAGGCATGGAAAAGCGGAGCGTTGGGTCGTGCGACCAATTAATCCAATTTCCCAATCACGCTTTAAATACCAAAATGCTTTCATTTGTAAAGGATACCACACAGTTCTCACACACAACACAGATCTCACCTCTCTCTCTCTCTAGGCGCAGAAGCTCCCTCCATTGCCGCTCCCTCAACCGTCTCCTTCACCCATCTTCCTCATCGGCGACCACACCCAACCTCAACCTCCACCATCGCCTCACCTCCCTCTATCTCAATTGCCTTCTCCCCCGAATCAATCAATCACCAATTCTCCCCCAACAACAATCACCTTCACCCAGCTCTCCGGCCAAACCTCCACCTGGTTCCTCCTTCTAACCAACCGACGAGACCTCCTCTGTCCAAAACCTATTCACCGGCAACCTCCCCATCAAACTCCGACCAAATCCACACCAACTCTCTCTATACCCAAAACCAACGATAACCTCTTCCCCTGTCCAAGACCAATTGATCGGCGACCTATCCTTCACCGGAGACCTCACCTAATTCTGACCAAAACCGATTGCCTTCACCTTCCCCTGTTTCAGAGCCCAAGCCAATTCTGCTCAAAACATACACGCACGTACGTCTGAATGTTCAAGGCAGCTCTCAGTCTGAAGTCCAGATCCGATTCCGAAGCTGAATTGAAGAATTCGATACCTAACGTGGTATCGAATTTGAGGATACTACAAGGGTAACAAATCCTAAACCACAATCTCTCTGTTTAAATATTAGCTTCTGTGATATGTTGGTTTTCGTTATCTGCCTGTTGGTTTGTGTTAATTGTTTGGTGCTGAATCACTTGCCTGATGTATGATGTTTGTTGCTTAAACTTCAAATTGGTTGTGGATCATTCATATCCACACTCATTTGAAGTGTTTTGTGTGGATCTCCATGTTTATGTTCAGGCTGTAGTGTGATATTTGGATCATTTGGTGTTGCTGATACTATGGTAATTTGGTGTTATTAATATTCTGACCATTTGGTGATTATTGTAGCGAGTTTTGTAAAACCTCTGCCTGCGATGAAGCTGCATGGAATATCCTCAAGCTGGGGCTTTGGTTAAGGTATCCCTCCGGCCCTCCTTACCTGATTTCCCTCCGGATTTGTCTCGCACTGTCAACTGGGGCTTTGCCAAGCCGGGTTGCTCTGCCCCCTCTGCTTTTGTCTCGGATGCGCGATACACTCTGTCCTCACTAGCAAGGGACACGATGCAACCGGTACTCCGGGAGCGTCCCGACTTGCCTAAGGCTGCACCATCACTTATACGTTTCCCCTATAACGGGAGAGGGTCCACCCCATTACAAACACTTTCGTCCCATGCCACGATCCCTCGTAGAGCAGTGATACGAGAGCATGTCTGCTCACCCAAGCCGTGCAAAACCCTCACTTCCCTATTCTCCCCAGCTGAGATGGACTTGTGCAACCAAAGATTAATAATGCATAAGCAAGAGTCGAATAAAATGCAAAGTGTCTTGAGTGTTGTGTCTCCCCCCGCAGAGTACAATAATCAAGTGATCGTAGTTTGATCGTGAAGACAGCCCCTCGAATCACAATCTTGGACAGGATTCCAAATCCCGCAGTGGCGACCCCGCCTTTATTATCTTCATCAGACCCTGACTCATCGGCATCATCTGAAAGAGCCCCAATTTCCTCAGCTCCCAAGCAGTGCTCGTCAAAGAAAAAAAAGAAAGAAGAACCCCAGCTGCCACCAGAATCCAAGCAATGATACTCACCAGCCTCAGCGACTGTAAGGCATGTTCCGCACAGCGAGATGATCTTCACCAAGAGACCGTGGGCAGATTTTCAGTAAGAGCCCGTTCCCAAGGGCAGATTTTCAGTCAGAGCCCGTCCCGTGAAGGGCCACCCGGAAACCGTCAACAACAGTTATAGCCTAAGAGACCCTCCAGCAGCCCACGTCTACCCTGCGCAGTACAACAGTAGCCGAGCAAATCTCAAAGATTGCCCCTCAAAGCAGAACCGAGACAAAGAGTCCGCATCTGTCAATCTCCCCAGCAAACGTCAACAAGTGGTAGCCTCAGCCCTCAAACAATGATTGTCAAGAAAAGAGCCCCAGCTGCCCAATCCCCAAACAATGCTTGCCAAAGAAAGAAGAGCCCCAGCTGCCATAGAATCCAAACAATAATGCTCACTGAACCTCGAAGATCGGCCTCGCCCAAAGCTGAGGCAAAGAAGCCGTACCTATGTTAGTCTCCCCAGCAGTGCGCAACGAGACAAGTGGCCCCAAAGCACCGAGAGGAACTGCTCCCGGCAAGCAAAGTTCCAAGATCGGTAAAGCGAGAGGAACCTGCTCCTGGCAAGCAAAGTTCCCATATCAGTGAAACCAAAAGTCCCAAAAAGAAGCCAACTCCCCAGAAAGCAGAGTCTCCGGCTTACCAGGCAAAAATCGAAAGAAGCCAACTCCCCAGAAAGAAGAGTTCCTGGCTTACTAAGCAAAAGCAACAGAATCAACGGCCCCAGAGCACACTAAGAAAAAAAAAAGCCTCTCAAGCAGAGCCAAACCAAGAAAAGCCTCTCAAGCAGAGCCAAACTAAGAAAAGCCTCTCAAGCAGAGCCAAACCCAAGAAAAGCCTCTCAAGCGGAGCACACAAAGAAGAAAAGCCTCTCTAGCGGAGCACACAAAGAAGAGAAGCCTCTCTAGCGGAGCACACAAAGAAGAAAAGCCTCTCAAGCAGAGCCAAACCCAGAAAAGCCTCTCTAGCGGAGCACACAAAGAAGAAAAGCCTCTCTAGTGGAGCACACAAAGAAGAAAAGCCTCTCAAGCAGAGCCAAACCAAAGGAAAAAGCCTCTCTAGCGGAGCCCACCAAGAAGAAAAGCCTCTCAAGCAGAGCCAAACACAGAAAAGCCTCTCTAGCGGAGCACACAAAGAAGAAAAGCCTCTCTAGCGGAGCACACAAAGAAGAGAAGCCTCTCTAGCGGAGCACACAAAGAAGAAAAGCCTCTCAAGCAGAGCCAAACCCAGAAAAGCCTCTCTAGCGGAGCACACAACGAAGAAAAGCCTCTCTAGCGGAGCACACAAAGAAGAAAAGCCTCTCAAGCAGAGCCAAACCAAAGGAAAAAGCCTCTCTAGCGGAGCCCACCAAGAAGAAAAGCCTCTCAAGCAGAGCCAAACCCAAGAAAAGCCTCTCAAGCGGAGCACAACAGAAGTCACAGGTAAGCACAACAAAGGTATGAAGACACATCTCTACCCCTTTCTTGCTTGTAGTCAGTATTGGTAATTCCGAACTACGATTTGGATTGATTCCCTTCTTAAATGGATACGTAGGAATCCTTTCTCAGAAAGGTCCAGCCATAATTTTCCCCTTCTCACCCTTCTAGCCCGTTGCCTTATCCCCGGATGCTCATTGGGATTGGGCCTTATTTTATCGACAACCCCACTTTTTCCAAAAGTGACGTTGCCGAGGGGCTCTATAAGTACGCCAATCCAATTCGCGATTCCTTTTTAGGTGCATTTTAAATGATAAAACCGCACCAAGGGGCGTTTTGGTAAATTCCCGGTCCGCTCCGAGACTTCCGGAAATATTTTATATGTTTCTCGCGAAGGAAGTGTATTTTGGTATTTTTTCCGGATAAAAGGACCTAAAAGGAATTAATCATTTTGGACCTTTTGGGTATTAACCCGGAATTTCCAGAACCTGGTTTTGGCGCCAGAATCGGTTATTGGCGTTCCCAGTCGTGCGACAACTTGAGGCATGGAAATTGGATACGTTAGGTCGTGCGACCAAATAATCCAATTTCCAAATCTAAATATAAATATCAATTGCCTCATTTTGTAGAGGGGGCTCTCACATATTTCACACACAACACACACTCCTCTCTCAATACGTAATACTGAGATCTCACCTCTCTCTCTCTCTAACCTCTCTCTATACGCAGGAAGCTCCCTCACCGGCGATCTACCCCCTCAATCATCCCCTTCACCCAAACCAACTCTCCGGCCAAATCTCAACCTAGCCTCTCCCTAATCTCCGATCTAACCAAACTTCTCAACCATCTCCCTCACCAATTAACCTCCGTCCTCAACGAGCCCAACAACAATCAACCGGCGACCTCCACCCAAACCTTCACCTGTTCTCTCCCTCAACACCGGTGACCTCGGCCGAGCTTCTCCCTCACCCAAATCTAATCGGTGACCTTCCTCTACCTCAATTTCCTCCCTCTCCAATCACAAAACCAACCGGCGACGACCCTCCAACCTAAGCCCGTTGATCGCGATTGCTTCCCCTGTTTACACGGACCCTAGACCGTCAACTATCCCCACGGCAACCTCGCCGACAACCCTTGTCCAAAACCACCGGTATACCCCTTCCCCGATTCAAACCAATTGCCGTCTTCTTCCCACCTTCCAAATCAATTCCGTTCCAAGCCTGTTCAACACATACCACGTACTGGTAATTGCAAGCTGCTCAACCTGTGAATCCGAATCTGTCCCGAAGCTGAAGCTGATTGAAGAATTCGATACCTAACTTGGTATCGAATTTGTGGACTACGAGGGTAACGAATTTCTTCCCTCACCTCTATCTCGCATTTTATTATTATTTGTTTCATTGCAATTGATATTCCCCGGACTTGATAATTAGACTCTATCCGTCCCCGAATTATCAAGTCCCAACTGCCGATCTCTCTGTTTAATTGCTTTGCTTGGTATTGTTGATATTCATAAATGTGATCGTGTGGGATTTGTTGCTTATTGGCCGAGGGAGTGTGGATTTCCCTATATCCACATCCCCTCGGTCAATCTATTGTATATTCATTTGTTTCTGAATTGTTTGTATATTGTGATTGGGATTTGATTTGCTCTCAGTTGGATCTGTGCTTCATTTGTAAGGTTCCTGCAAACGGTAAACATGTGTCACGCGACACATCTTGCCTAGCACGTCCTGTGTCACGCGACACATGGTGACCATCTGCAGAGGATCATCCTTTCAGTTGTAATCTGTATTCTTTCCTCGATGTATAGTGGGACGTGGCCTCCCAGAGTCAATGGCCTACAAAGTTGTATTCCCCTTTGTTGAGTAATAAAATAAAGCACTATCATGCATTTTAATACATATCTTGTTACACACATGTTGCACACACATTGGGATGATTTGAATGTTGAGCATTGAAAGACTCGTCTACGGACGAGGCGTGTTGGGTGAACTCTCGGTTCTTCCCAACACGTAACTTGACCCCCGGACCCATTTTCTCTAAACAATAAAAGGTTTTCAATGTTTCCTCTTAAAACGGCGTGGCGACTCCTTTTCTTTTTTCGGCAAGCGCACATTCAGCGCGGTATACCGTGAAGAGATCAAGGAGGCTGTTCGCTTGAACCAAGCACTCTCCAGCCTCCCCCGGAGGGTCAGCAACGCACAGTTCAGTTCTGGCAACCACTGTTGCGCATTGACGTTCGAACAACTGCAGCAATCCATAAACTACCTCCCCATGGACCGATTCGACGGAACCGAATGTCCTCAAACGCACGTCGACACCTAAGTTCTCGGCATGAGAGCAAAAGGAGCAACCCTCCAACAAATGGCCGACCACTTCCAGCATACGCTCAAAAGTTCAGCGTTACGATGGTTTCTGAGGGTCAAGCCCGCGGATCGCCACACCTGGGATCAGATCAGTAACATCTTCCTGGAACGGTACCGATCCAACTTAGAGTGGGAAACAAGTCGTGAGGACTTAATCAACACTGAGCAGAAAGCGGATGAAAGCGTCGGAGAATTCTACAAGAGGTGGAGTTGGAAACTCTCCGAGATCATGGAGCCACTCTCCAAGGATGAACAGATGCGGATCTTCAAATCCTTCTTAAGACCGTCCATCAGAACTCTCATCAGTCATCATTTCTTCCCAGATCTCCGGGCCATGGTCAATGCCGACTCACAGTTCGAGAAGGACCTCAAGGAGAAATTGGCTACTGCACAGCCATACAGATACCGATCAGCAGTTGCATTCAATCCCGCACCGACCCCCGGCAAAGGGAAAGATACATCTGTCAACTACATCCATCAGGGACAGCAGTCGGGCAACAGAAACCCAGTCCCGGAAAGCAACAACTCCACTTCGAAGCAGTCTGCCGTGCACTTCGACAAGTTGGATATGCCACTGAGCAAGATGCTGGAAGGGTTAATCAAGGAAGGTCTCCTTAAACCCGTTGCAAATTACAAACCCAAGAATCCCGTAGGCAACGCTGACAAGAGCAAGTACTGCGCCTTTTATCAGTATCACGGCCATACCACCGACAACTGCGTGGGGTTACGATACGAAATCCAGAACTTAATAGAGGAAGGAAAGTTGGAGGGCCCCCGTGGGCCCAATACAGTCGGAAACCCTTTTCCGAACAACAACAATAGTGTGAATTCCATTGAATGGGTGCCCAAGAAGATTGCCGCAGAGCCAGTCCCTCCGCCTCTTCCAGCCGGGTCTTCATTAAATGTCCACATCAGCTATGATGTTTGTGACTGCTCCGCTTGCCTGGAGTACGAGTCCCAAGATGTGGTCCGGAGCAATCCTCCGAAGAAACAGAAGAAGAAGTCCTCTCAACAGCAACTGAGAGAAAGATACAAAGTTGGAGACACCAGTGTGGGTACACTCGGAGAGCCATACGGGAAGTTCGAATACTACGTACTCTACTCTAGCCAGTCGTCCCTTCCTCCAGGCCATGTAGCTTTAGAGCAGACAGGGGTGGGAAAGCCGAAAAGTCCTGCTGACACTGGAGTTCAGACCTTGGGACACCGGAATACCTCAGATCTTGGTAATCTCACTACCAGTCAGAAGCCTAACCCCCCGCGGGATCAGCTAAGATTCAACTTGTCCAGCTTCCGAGCCCGGACCGGCAAAGGAAGATCAAAATCATCTTGGCACTCGCACTCGATCAACGTGCTAACCAAGGGCGGCAACCGCCACAAACAGCCTCAGCGCAATCCCGAGGCTCCAGCAAAGGCTTTACCTCGCAAGAGGAAGATAGGAAATGGATGGCTTGATGACTCTCCTTCTCCGGATAGAGACCAGATCTACGATTCCCGACTGTATGGCAGTATGATCACGTTCTGTGACGAAGACCTACCGAGAGATGCCTCGGTGTGATGATGTTGCCATTCGCGGGAAAAATTCGATTTTTGCGTTTCTTTGAAAAACCAAATAAAACCGGAAAAACGGAGTCGCCACGCCATTTTAATTTTGAGGGCCAAAACTTTGAAAAAAGCCCGAGATCAGAGATTTAGGTTCGGAGGTCATGTTACGCGTCGGGAAGGACGTTAGTGTGCACCCGACGCGCCTCGTAAAACGAGTCTTCCAAGCTGAAAATCATTTGTGTGTGTGTGTGTGTGTGTGTTTTGGCCAAAATAAGTTGAAACTCAGAAAAGTAAAAATTGGGATGTCTTTTTAAGACTTTAAACTGATCCCGTGATTTTTTGGAAGATTTTTGGGTTGAGATTTGGTACTCAAAAGACCTTTTGAAGTTGAGAGCCATTTCTGCCAGAATGAAAAAGGCAGTGGACCTTTGATTTTGAAAGGGATTCAAGGGTCTTAAAACTTCATAATCTGGATAAACTCAGAGAATAAAAGTTGTTCTAGACACCTTAAATAAAGTTTGTGCGAAGGAATTTTCCATTTTGGAGAAGATTTGAGGGGTCAAAACCTTCTGGAAACCTCAGATATGAGATCTGGATTCCCAGAAGCTGATGAACTAGCCTCTGAAAGAAAATTTGAAAAGAGGAGTTTTACTCACCCAAAAAATAAAGTAAAAATATGTTTGGAAAGCTCTGGATGTTGGCTACAAAAAGTGTTTTTTAGTCAACACCAAATTCCAAGTTCATCTGTGTCCAAAAATTAAGACCATGGACTGAGGTCTGAGAAAATTGCTACTGGACAGCAACTTCTCAAGAAAGAAAATATGATTTTAAGGGGGGTTTTGCATCCATGCTTGTCCCCATTTCCCTAGGTTTTGGTTAGTGATCACTAGACATTTTAGTGGTGAATCAACTATACCAAACCATCCTTGGGGTACATTAGGACTAAGCATTTCATTTGCTTGGGAAGGGGAATTTTACCCTTTGAAATCAAGATTTAGTGCTTGAAAATGGTTTTTTAGGGTTTTGAAAGTGCATTTTTGCAAGTAAGCAAGAAAAGCTTTGAAAATAATGTTGATCTTTGTAGAAGATCATCCATGGAGATGGTCTTCCATGGTGATCTTCTTAGATCTAGAGAAAGAAGATGAAAGAACTACATTTTGTAGTTTGAAGATGCATGCATGGTTGAGATTTAGGGTTAGGAGGAGGAGGGTTTACCAATCTTCCTTGTGTTCTTGAGTGTTTGGCTTGAGTGTATGAGTGTTTAGGGATTTAATATGAGAGTGAGTGGATGAATATGAGTTGGGAAAGATTGGAGAGAAAAAGGTGACAATTCTTGAAGAATTCTCACTGTTTTCTCTCTATATTTCGCCAGAGGTTCGGTGCAAAATGTGTTCTTCCTCCTCATTTTTGTGACTGGAGGGCTCAATTTATAGCCCTCTGAAAATAGCAAAGGTATCCGCGCGGATGGATCCAGGCAGCGTGCACTGTTCATTAAATGCGGCTTGACTTTGGACAAGAAGAATAATCTTTTTCAAAATTCAAATTAACAGCCAGTTTTTGTGTCTCCAGCCATTGCTATTTGTGGTTTTATTCTTTTGTTTTTCTTTTTAAGATTTTTTTTAAGGTTTAACCTTAAATAACAATGCCCATTTTACCCTCATTTTGTTAGAAATGTTAGGATAGTTAGGAATTGTTAGAAATGTTATAACTTTCGTTAATTTTCTAACGAAAATTCTAACAAGCTCAAATTGGAGCACTTACAGTAGCCCCTCGGCGACGGCGCTTTCGAAGGAAGCGGGGTCGTCGATAAGAATAAGGCTCCATATTTGGCGGGATGATCGAGTGATCGGGTGGTGAACCTAGCGATAGGCTACCTACGTATCCCGGAATGGGAATCAAGCCGATCGTAGTTCGGGTCTTTGACCACTGGAGATGATGGCGTTTTAGGTGCCTCGAACACGATGAGCGAGTTCTACAGTCGTTTGTTGGAAAGAAACTCTGCTGGGGATAAGAGATGACCATTTTTGGTCTGATGGCTATCCGCTCTGCTGGGGATAGGAATGACCATTTTCGGTCTGATGGGGATGATTGCGATTTATCGCTTTCTAGTGATAGCGTCTTAGGTGCCTCAAACCTTGGAGATGGCGTTTTAGGTGCCTCGGACCTTGGAGATGGCGTTTTAGGTGCCTCGAACCTTGGAGATGGCTTTTTAGGCGCCTCGGACCTTAATGATGATGATGGCTTTTTAGGTGCCTCGGACCTTAATTGATGGCCTTTTAGGTGCCTCGGACCTTAATTTGAAATGGCCTTTCGGTGGACTTCGTCTGCTGCCGAAGGAGAGGGTGACCGTTTTGGTCGAGGGGCTGGACCTAATGATAGGCTACCTACGTATCCCTAGTGGGAATCAAGCCCTTTCGTAGTTCGAGTACTACTCGAGATTCCGTTGGCTTTTGGGATTCCGTTAACTTTCTTTGGGGATTTCGTTAGCCTTTCTTTGGGGAAAATCGAGACGTATTCGTGCAGGAAATCGGTCTCACGTTTGACTGCCGTTGGATGATTTTTGATGAGAGATACGGGATCTCGTTATCTTTCTCAGGGAGATCGGACTTACGTTTGACTGTCGTTGGGTGATTTTGATGAAAGATACGGGATCTCGTTATCTTTCTCGGGGCACTCGGTCTTACGTTTGACTGCTGGGGAAGATTTTGATGAAAGATACGGGATCTCGTTATCTTTCTCGGGGCACTCGGTCTTACGTTTGGCTCGGGGTAATTTTGATGAAAGATACGGGATCTCGTTATCTTTCTCAGGGCACTCGGTCTTACGTTTGACTGCCGGGAAGGATTTTGATGAAAGATACGGGATCCGTTATCTTTCTCGGGGAGATCGGTCTTACGTTTCTTTCTAGGGGGTAATTTTGATGAAAGATACGGGATCTCGTTATCTTTCTCGGGGCACTCGGTCTTACGTTTCTTAGGGGTAATTTTGATGAAAGATACGGGATCTCGTTATCTTTCTCGGGGCACTCGGTCTTACGTTTGACTTAGGGGTAATTTTGATGAAAGATACGGGATCTCGTTATCTTTCTCGGGGCACTCGGTCTTACGTTTGGCTATAGGAGGTAATTTTGATGAAAGATACGGGATCTCGTTATCTTTCTCGGGGCACTCGGTCTTACGTTTGACTGCCGGGGGTGATTTTGATGAAAGATACGGGATCTCGTTATCTTTCTCAGGGCACTCGGTCTTACGTTTGACTGCCGTTTGATTTTGATGAAAGATACGGGATCCGTTATCTTTCTCGGGGCACTCGGTCTTACATTTGACTGCCGTTTGATTTTGATGTTTTGCATGTTGTAATGAGTATATGAGTAACCCAAAATGTGCACTTTGCTTGGGAAAAAGAATTGGCATTTTTGCCACATTTTTTTTTTCAATTCGAAAATTACATGTGAAAATTCGGAGAATTGTGATTTTTTTTTTTTTTTTTTTGAAATTGAATATTGCATGTTGATGATGATGATGATTTTTTTTTGAAATTGAATTTTGATATTGATGAATGATGATGCAATGCATGCATTTTGTTTGGAAAGAATGGGCATTTTGCCAATATGAGATGTATGTATGTTTAGGATTTTTTTTTGAAAAGTGGGACGGATTTTTTCTCCCGTTGCATGTAAGATGGATGATATGCATGTATGCAAATTTTTTTTTTGAGATGATGCATGTTATTTTATGAAAATGGGACGGAGTTTTTACTTCCGTAGGAATGCATCTTTTTTTTTTTTGATGAATGCATTGGGACTTGCTGAAAACTGTTTTCTTTCATGCGAGAAAAATGGGGCTATGCTCATTGTATGTTGTTATCTTTGTCGAAATTTCTTTTTTTTTTTTTTTTTTTTTAATGTAAATGCAAATGCAATCTTTTTGACATTTTCTCTTTCTCTTTTTTTTATTACGGGCGGAAACCGTTTTGTGACGGAGCTTGGTGAACAAGATGAAGACTCGAGGATCGGTGGAGTACGTGATTGACTTGTGGGACCGGCTTCCGGATGCGGGCCGAGGAGCTTTGCCGAGTCCGAGACAGTTGTTGTCGAGACGGGGCTTTGGGAGTTCGTCGAGTGCTTGAGGGGCTGGTCAAGTTCCCTAAGAGCAAAGGCTTGATGTTTGCTCTGGCGCGGCCTTTGGTGGGACGCGACCCGCACCTTCCACTTCTTGGGGCGAGGCTACGGTTACGCCCTCCGACTATCTTTGCGATTACGGGCTGTCCTTTAATGGGCGCGGCATTGAGTGGCGGGATGGCTACGGCGATGCGTCTGCGAGCTCTTACGGGATTTTCCCTATTCCCAAAAGGGGATGGGGATGGAGTATGCCGTGGTTTACGGGAAGATCGTGGAGACCATTGCGAGCTATGAGGTGGGGAGGAGAGGATAGGCGCCGATCAGTTGCCGGGGCCTTCTTGTGGTTTGCTTTCTCGAGCACGCTCTTTGGACATGCTTTGAGGACGGCGGTCTTTGCCTTCTTGAGGTCCTTGGAGGACATGGAGACGGCCGGAGATGTCTCGTGGGGAGAGGCGGGCTGCGAGCTTTATTTTGCTCTTGATAGGTACGGCCGGAAGGGCTGTGAGCTCCTTTATCTTGCTTTGAGTTTGCCACTGGAGGTATAAGCTCTCTTTTTGCTTTCCCTCTCTTCTTTTGAGCACACACTTTTATTTGCCTTTGGATTGATTGGATTTTTACCTTTCGCGGTATGGGCGTTGGAGTTTTTCACGTCACGGTGTGGCGGCGGCGGCGGAGTACGTCGGGCGTATCCGGCCATGCGATCTTGGTCCCGAAGCATGCCGGGGAGAAGATAAGCTCCGGGCGTACGACTCTCGAGTACGCGGATTGCCTTCCTTTGACGGAGGCCGAGACGGATGAGGGGATGATATTCTTTCCACAGGATCGCTTTGAGGTAGCGCGGTGAAGGGCGCGAGATGCGGACGGTGCGGCGGAGGATTTTGAGGGTCGACTGCGATGCATATTATGCAGGAGAGAGGGTGACGCGCCGGCATGGCGTGAACTCGCCTTTGAGGACACCGGTGGAGCCTCCCGCCGATATGATGCACCGAGCGATCGGTCAGTGACTGGGATGATTACCAAAGCGGTCGGCACTTCTCGGACTTCGTGGCGATTGAGCCGTATGCGACATTCGTCTTGAGGAGGCGAGGATGCCTCGGGTTACGGATAGGGAGGGGCTTGGGATCCCGCGGTACCCTCGGACGGATTTTTCCTATATCCGGGATGGGGTCCGATTGAGGGTGCGAATCCCTCGGCCGGCGACTTCCACGAGCTTTCCGGCCTCGTCAGGAGTATGAAGGTATGGTTTCACCTTTTCCCCTTCTTTTCTTTCCTTTGTTTCATCATCTTTAGCATCACCTCTTTTTTTTTGACGCTTTTGCTTTTGTGCGGTTTTCGGAGGTGGTCGTCGAGAAGGCGACGAAGCAAGTGATCGGGGCCAAGAGATTCATCGGGAGGATGGTCGCTTGCGGGGCTCCTCGAGGCTAGAGCGAGGCGACCACGGCCGGCGCACATCGAGACGGGAGGCTTCCCCTATTCGCTCGGAGACTTCCTCGGAGACTCCTTTGTCTCCTCTCCTTGATCCTCGTGCGGTGTTGCCTTCGGATCACGTCATTCTCGGGGATCCACACGGGCGGGGACACGTATGGCGGCATGGCGGGTCGTCTTCGTACGTGCGGGAGTCCAGACGCCTTCGCCTTCGGATACGACTTTTTCGCGAGATCTCGGCTTGCCCTATCGGAGCGTGCGGTTGGTCTGACGAGCCTCTCTCTGGAGACGAGGACGATTACGAGCCTGAGATTTTCGGGGCTCTGAGGAGGCGGGCCCGAGTCGCAAGAGGGCGGGGAGACATCGGGCGGGAGACTCAGATTGATTTTTTTATTATTATTTTTTTTTTGAGATTTGAGATTTAGATTTGTACAGCTTATGCACATTTTTTTCTCTTTTTTTTTGGATGTAATAATTTAGGATTTCATTTATGTTTGCTTGTTTTTTTTTTTATGCACACTCTTTTTTTTTGGAATGTAATAATTTAGGATTTTATTTTATGAATGCAATGCAATATAAATGCGGTGTTGCATGAGCCTTGGTTTTTTTTGCAAGGGTGTTTGGTATATGGGTGGTTTGGGGAGGGTTTTTGCACGGGTTTCGAGCAACGGGACGGAATATTCCTCTTTTGGTGTAGCGGCTTGGGCATTGCAGATTTTTTTTTGGCAAACTCATCCGCGCGGATAGGGCGGTTTCGACAACTTTGTCCTTTAATTTTAGTTCGAACTGGTCTTGCTTTATTTCAAATTCGAATATCCTCTTCAACCTCCAGTCAACGGCCATTTTCGGGGAGAAAGAGAAAAACCATGGAAATGGCCAAAAATTCTCCAAAATTGTCCAAAGAAAGGCAAATGTTGTTCTTTGAAAAGTTCAAGGAGTGGTGTAGGGAAATCATGCATGAGAGAAGGTCATTCTTTGAAGAAAGGTACAAGATACGATGCTTGTGGTCTCTCAAAGAATTGGTTCGGATTATGACCTCTTAAGAGCTTCTTCTTCGTTTTGGGATACTAGAAGGCATGTCTTTTGCCTTTCCTTCAACGAGATTGTTCCGGTGTCGAAGAATTTCGGGCCTTACTTGGAGGTCGGAGGTGGAAGAGATAGCGGTCCCTTTGCACTGGAGGGGCTTCTTTTGTTGACGGTGTGCGTCCTCCTTCATCTTTCCCGGAGGAAGCGCAAGGTATGATCCGCGGTCCGATCATTTCGATATTTCGGTCTTCTGACGCAGATTTAGGGGCCTAGGCTTGGTGGATGATGCCTATTGGGATGCCTTTGCACTTTGTATGTTTGGCACCCTGTTCATGGTCTATTCCTTTGGGATCTGCCATCGGTCTCTGCTTTGGATGTTGTCGTTCACTGTCGCACAGGCCGAGATGTCGTTCCTTTGATTACTTGGGGAGACTTTTCATGCTCTCGGCAGATTAGCTACCGGAAGGCGGTATATGCACGGGGGCAGCCCGTTTCTCTTGACCACAGTGGGCGATGGAGCGTTTGGGGGTTCTTCGGGAAACCTACGATATGATCGAGCCTTGGACTTTTGCCGGGAGAGGTGTTGATGTAGATTTTGATGATCGGGGCTCGTGGGAGCGTTGGATGGTGGGTCGCCGGGCCCAGAAGATATCAGATGGTTGGTGCCTCATTGGCGGGTGGAGACTCGCGAGTGCTTCGGGGACGGGTCCCGTGGTTATGCTTCGGGGCTTTCTCGGTCCAGTTTCTACATTCGGCTCTGGTCCTTAGGCGGTTTGGCTTGGAGCGAGGTTCCTTTGGAGGGCTTTGATGATGTAGCCACCGGGGTGGTGGCTCCTGTTTCTATGAATGATCCCTCGGTGTTTCCATTTCTTTCTCGAGCATGGAGGTATGATGCCTTTCCTCCTCGGGTTATTCTCGGGCGTCAGAGGCCGGTGTTCACGACCACTTGGTACCTGGATTGGTATGAGAGGCATGCAGGAGAGACTCGGGTGGCTATTTTGAGACGGCGTGAGGCCATTGTGGGTGCGGTGCGGAGGACTGGGCCTTTACGAGAGGAGGAGGGCCGAGGCGAGGGCCAATCCTCATGACGGGAGCGGAGACGCGCGGCGATTATGAGGCTTACGTCAAGAGACGGGAGAGGAGGGCTCCTATGTTACCGGCTAGGTTACGGGAGATGAGGGATGACGCTAGGGCTACTAAGGCCACTGACGGAGGCTGGTTTGATAGACCTGTCCCTATACCGAGCTTGGTAGGAGGAATACCGACATTTTCGGTTCGGAAGAGAAAGACTCGGAGGGGAAGAAGAAGGGAGAGGCCGATGCGAGTGGCTTGGAGTGACTACGAGGTTTCCAAGTATCCCTTTCTTGCCATGTGAGACACATTAGTTTGATTATGTATCTTAGTTTTCTTTTAGCGGGTTGCCGGTTGTAGGAATGAATCGGGCTTAGACTCATCAAAGAGCTTTTAACTTGTAATGAATATTTGAATTGCTTTAGAGTTTTTCGAGACGCTTTCATGGTCGACCAATTGTATTGATGCCAAAGTATGGCTTTTATTTGTGCTTTAGACCGAACCGTTTCCATTTGCCTACGTTCCCCTCATTTTGAGGAGCTCGAGGTCTTCGTAGTTCAACCTGGTGAACTCTTTTTTGTTTTTTTTTTGTTTTTTTTTTTTGTTGTTTTTTTTTTTTGGTGCAACCCTTTGTTTTTTACCTAGGCCGCCCTTCTCGGGTTTCTAACCTAGTTGGGTATTACTCTTTTAGCACTCTTTTTTTTGTTTTTTTTTTTTTGTTTTTTTGGTGCAACCCTGTTTTTACCTAGGCCGCCCTTCTCGGGTTTCTAACCTAGTTGGGTATTACTCTTTTAGCACTCTTTCTTTTTTTTTGTTTTTTTGTTTTTCTTTTTTTTTTTTTTTTGGTCTTTTTTTTTTATGCGTAGTATCTGCGCGGCTTGTCACCATTCCTGGGTGTACAGGGATTCCCGTCGAGGTCACGCAAGTTGCATGGCTCCTCGGAGAAGATCTTACGGGACGACAAATGGCCCGACCCATACAGGCTCCCATTTGCCGAGAGGGTTGATACGGGTGGGGGCTTTTCTTTTAGAACGAGATCACCTTCTCGGATCTCCCGATGCTTTACTTTCTTGTCGAAGGCTCTGGCCATTCTTCCTTGGTAGGCCGGATGTGTTCCATGGCCTTCAATCGGCGTTCGTCTAGTAGGGCCAATTCGTCATGGCGACTGCGGAGCCATTCGACCTCGTTGATTTGGCTTTCCCGGTAGTATACGGAGCGAGGGTATTTCCGGCTCGATTGGGAGTACGGCTTCCATTCCGTATGTGAGGGCAAACGGTGTTTCCCCGGTTGCCGTTCGGCGTGTTACGTAGCCCCGAGTGCCGAGTGTAACTTCTCGGGCCAATCTACGCCTTGGACGGCCATTTTAGGATGATATTTTCCGAGTCTTGTTTCTTGCTTCGACGGCTCCGTTGGTTTTGGGGCACTGTAGGGAGATGACTTGTGACGGGTTATTCGGAATTCCGCCAGCGGTTTTCACATTCCCCTTGAAGTGGGATCCATTATACGAGATGATTTCGGTGGCAACCGTATCTGCACATGATGTTTTCTTTGATGAAGAGGGCAACTTTCTTTGAATTGAGGACTTTGTAGGACTTTGCAGAGCATCCTTTCCAATTCCTTCGAAGAAATCACCAATCTGCGTCTCTTTAGGCTCTTCCGCAGTTCCCAAATTCACACTCGTCAAAATCTCTTCGGCAGCTTGGGCTCGATTTTCCTCTGTCCGGACAACTTGCTTAAAGATTTTTTTTGTTGTTTGATTTTTTTTTCGTTCAATGTGTCTGCTTCTTTATCTAATGAATTATTATTAAGTGTTTTTAGATTATTAGTTAATTCATCATTAGTTAAAGTGGCAATCAAGGGATACTCAGAAAGGTTCGTCATTTCATTGAAAACGAAAAGGGAATACAGCGCTTGCTACAGACTCGTAGTCTTCAGGCGTAAGGCCATCGGACGACCCTAGAGACTCGATCTTAACGAGAGAGAGAAGGCTGGGAGGACTTGTCCTAGATTGACCAAAGGACGGGGACCAATCAAGCTTGGTGATCATTTCCTCCTTGGTCGCGGACGGGCTGAGAGAGTTTCCCAATTCTTTAGCGGCATCGCTATTGGTGGCCTCATGACTCGGGAAGCTTGTCTTTGTTTTGTTTTCCTTTCTCAATTGCTTTGCTATCATCTCTTGGGACCGAGCCAAGATCAATCGGAGTCGGCACCTGGACTTCTTCTTTGAACAATTCTTTGCATAACGAGACCATCCCAATCATCGAGGAAATTCCGTGGCCTTAGCTTTTGGCCTTGTCAATTCGAACTCGGGTTTCGGATCTTCTGGGCGGTAGGAATAGTGGTTGTGAGCTTCTCGAGGCTGTTCCACCCAGTCGAGCACGCCTACGAAGGTATACTCGCTTTTCATGGCGGTGGTAGCCCCGGGTATCTTGGGTAGGTCCGGGAACATTCTACGGACCGGATTAGCCTTGGTTCCTCGAACTTGTTGAGGCTATCTGTAGCTTTAGCCATCTGCCGTAGGAGTGGGCTCTGTGATGTTTCTGGTTGTGTGGGACCCTTTACAAAGTAGTCGGCCAAATTAGGAGGTGAAGGGGAGAGATTTAGGGATTGTCGGCGGGACCTTTCTGTGGCGGCTTCAAATCTTTTTCCCTTTGCGGTGTCATTTGGGGAGGCCTCATATCCCAGAGCCGTGGCGAAGTATTTTGTCCTTTTCACTTCGATGAGTTTGAAAGTTCCTTGTTGGCGCTTCCCCGAGCCCAGGGGCCGGAGTAGATAGCTCATTTTCTCATCATTTTCAAGACCGGTGGGATTTTATCCCGAGTGACCGTCGAATCTATGTTGCACACTTGGGCCTTGGGAGGCTCGGCCAGTGAAGCCCGTTAGCATGTGACCTTCCTCATCATGTTTGATTTCAGAATAGGTATTCCGCAGTATCGTGCCCTCTAAAGTGACTAAATCCCCGTAAATGGTCGTCGAGATCCCCATTCGAGGCGAATTTCACACACTTTGGTGGAGGCTTGAGGCGACCCCTTTGACTTGGTGCGGCCAAGGTCTTCCCAGACGAGGGCATTGAAAGTAATCGGGATGTCGATAACACTGGAATTCCCACAGGTATCAATTTACATCCCAAACCGAGAGGTCTAAAGTAGCAACTCCGAGGAATTGCTCGGGATGTTGAGTCGTAAGCTTTGATTGTGAGAGAAGAAGGCTTCAAGTACGTAGTCTTGATATCAAGCAAGCTCATGATCTTTGCTGGAAGAATGTTCATTCCGGACCCATTATCAACCAGGACCCGAGGGAGGCGTCGTTCATCCAGTGGGTGTGATGAAGAGAGGCTCATTATGATCGGCCCCAAATTGAGGGAGGTCGAGATACGTGAAAGTGATTATGTTCCCGTAGTGGATGTTTCCAATCAGTTGTACCACATCATCGGGAGTAGCATCAATAGGCACGAGAGTGCGAGCCGGGCTTTCTTCCGGCTTCGGACTTATGGGGATAGGACGAGGTGAGTAGAGACCGAGAGGGAAATGTTGGCTGTGTTTGCTTGGCCAGGTGAGCACGGGATCCTCTTTTTCGAGTGCAGGTTTCAGTTGTCTTAGCGTAGGGCGCGATCTTCTTTTGGTGCTTGATGCATGGCCTTTTTATACGCCTTAGGATTTCCTTGGAAGATACGCAGGATCGGGTCAACGAGTTAACTTCCTCATCGGTCGTCTCTTATTTGGATTTCTTCAATCTTTGCTAGGGATTGATAGGGGAGCCCTTTTGGCTGTGGCCATTGGTTACGACGGAGTCTAGTGACGGTGAGGGAGGTGGTACATGCGAAACCCTTCTGGCGGCCCTTATAGCTGCTTCCCAAGTCACGAGGCTTTTGGGTTTGGGGTTGTGTTGTTGCCCCTTGGGATGGCCCACAGAGCTAGGGCGTCCTCTGATTCACTCTTATGGCCGGCCTTGCTCATTGTTATCATGCAACAAGAGTCGCTATTGTCGGGACTCGGCGGCTTTTCGATCTCATCCCTTGGATGGCCCACGGAGTTGTGGCTATCAGCCTCCATCTCATCGTATATCCTTTTTCTTTCAGTCTTGCAGGTAGGGCAGCCACGGGTGAAGGATAGGCAACGTTCCCCTTCGGAGCTTGAGGTAGCGGCTCGATAGATGCGTGTCCAAATAAGGAGCACCGGGGTCCATTGTCGGGCCCTGTAGCAATTAGAAAGGCGTCATGTGGACTCATAGGTATGAAGGCCAAGGGAGACGTTCGAATCGATAACCCTTTTCGGTGATTGCGAGGCATTCGCTGCGCTCGGCGGCAGGCGTGACCCTTACGGTTATTCGCCATCCGTTCGTGGGAAGAAGAAAGATCAGAATAACGTTTACGAATTCTTCATCTTCGGTCATTGAAACCCTCCATTTTCGACCGGTGCTTCAATAAACCCTCTCCATTCACCATTCGGGTTCTTATAAGGAACGTTGTGTTCTAGGATTTCGGATATGTACGGATGCGGGCGCGGGCTTTCTTTGTCCCTCATCCTCCCGAGTATCCGGGCATTGGCCACAAATGCATCTTACAAGTGACACCTCGTAGGGTGCATCTCCATTGGTATCGATCCGCATTTCTGGCGGTCCTTCATCGTTGCTTGGCGATAACCAACCATGTGCCTGGCTCCCATGGGCTCATTTCTGGCATGATTGTTCCAGATTGTTTCGGATCGGGGCCTCGATTGACTCTTCACTCTCGTCATCATCATCGTCATCATTTGTCGGAATCTTCTTCCCATACTACGGGATTTGGTGAGAGGAGCGTCGATCAAACCCGTTGGGGAATATGGGTGCGTGCAACCGCAAAAGTTGTCATATGTTCCCATTCCCGGAAGTGGCAATTGTGACTCGGCTTCTCCTCCCGAGAGAAATTGCGGGGAAGAGTGAGAGGGGGTGGCACGTATTTGACACCGAGGTAGGATATAGAAGGAATCCTCCTCTTCCGATTCTTCTTCGCTATTCTCGGGATCATATTCGGGCTCTCCCAGAGCCAATTTGCAGAAGTGTACTAGCTCCGAGATGCTCTTCGGCCTCTTTCTTGATAAGCCCGATGCGAGCGCTCGCCGGAAACTTTCTTGCTCAATCTTTCTTGATTGTTCTAACCATCTTGTATAAATAGTTCTTTCATGTTTTGAGCTTGACAGCCCGGTTCTTCGGTATCGGCCTTCCCTTCATCCGAGAAATAGCGGGCCTCGTATTCTTGCAAGGAGTCTCGACATGAGACCAAGATGGGTTGATTCGATTCGATATCCTCGAGGCGAGGGGAATCCGAATTCGGGATCCTCGACGAGATTGGCCACGGGTATTTGGGGACCTTCATCGGCATCTTCATGGGCGTGTGAAGATTCTCCGCATTCAATCATATTCACCTGATTATGGTTCCTTGGCGGCGGATTTTTGGCTGTGTTAGGCCCTTCGGGGCCTTCCAACTTTCCTTGCTCTATTAGCCCCTGGATTGCCTTTTTCGAGTAAAGCGGTTGTCGATCGGATGTCCGTGAGCTTGATGAAAAGGCACAATACTTTGTAGTATCCACGGGAGCATTCGGATTTACGGGTTGGAAATTCTCCAAAGGCCGCGGCAAGCCTTCTTTCACCGATCCCCTAAAGATGTCATTCGGGGGCATCCCAAAGTTTTCGAGATTTATGACCCGCGGATGGGCTCGGCTGGTTTCTGGGAGGCAAAGGAGTCGTGTTATTACATTCTGTCCCGCATAGTTAATCATCTCTTTGCCTTTAGCGGGAGCTTGAGGGCGGTGTTTGCGGGAGGAGCCCGATATACGTAGGCGAGTGCGGCGGCCGGTTCTTGATTGTAGGCCTTTTCAAACTTAGGCTGCAGAGTTAACCATGGCCCGTAAGTGAGTATGGGAAGTGGCGAGGAGGCTCTCGAATGTGGTTTCAAGCATGACTGGAAGATGTCCGGTTGTTCCTCTTCGGAAGGAGGGATGGCCATTTCACTGAGTTTCGGATTCCACCGCTTGTAGAAGTCCCCAACATTCTCATCGGGGCTATTGCCTTGTTGTTTGTAGGTCAACCCTATTTGTTTCCCATTCCAAGTTGGCCTTATATTTTTTACGTGAAAGGCATTGGTAATCTGGTCCCATGTGGCCACGGCTTCGGAGTTTCAAACGGAAGAACCACTTTAAGGCACTTTGGACTTCAAGGATAGACTGAAATAGTCGGCCAAGCTGCTGATTGGTACATCCTTTGGCTTTCATCGCCAAGGTATATGTGTCCAAATGGGTTTTGGGACATGCGGTCCCATCAAAGAGATCCAGATTTGGCATCACGAATTTGTGGGGCGGAGGAACGATGGAGTCGGGTGCAGTAGGCCGGAAGGCGGACTTCTTGGCGGTCGGTTCGGCGATCTGCGCTTTCATTTCCTTGTGTTGTTCCATGAACCGAGGCCGGATGAGGGTCTTGTGGCGGAACCATGGCATTCAAGCTAGTGGGTGAGCTAGAGAGGAGCTACCACTGGAGCGGGCGGGTGGAGGGAACGGCCGGTCAGGGACGTAGGTGAAAACTGTCTGGGGGTGAGTTACCACAGGGAGCATGAGTAGGAGCACGAGCAAAGGGATAGAACCTTGCGGCTTCTTTGTTGATTTTCAGCGGCAAAGTAGGTGGAGGGCAGCCCCGATGTGGCCGGATAACTTGGATTTCAGTGGGGCCCGTAAGTAGGCTTGAGTGCGGGCCTTGTCCGGATTGTTGAATTGCGTGGATGCTTGTGGTGAAGGTGTGTAACCGGGGGAATGCTTGCGGTCCTGGTGATTCGGATGACACCGGGATGGAGGCTTGGTAACCCATAGAAAGTCCCAGTGAGGAATGGATTTGTGTGAGGGCGGTGAACTAGTGCTTCGAGGAGGGGCTCTGGCGTGGCCCCCGAACCAAGTTGTGGCGGCATTCCGAGCTGTGGCACATTCTTTGTGAAGGGTCGGATTGATCGGTTCCGAGCGAGGAGGGATCCCGATTAGGCTGTGGCATTCGAGATAGCCCCAACCATGAGAAGACATTCCGTGCGATTTTGCCCCATTTGATTTGTGCCGTCGAGGCTGCGTGGATCCGGTGGTGCGTGGTTGGGGAGGCTGGGTGACCCGAAAATCGAGGAGCATAAGTTACAGTAGTGGCACCATAGGAGGTGGGTGGCGGCATCTGGTGTAATCGGGCGGCGAGAGTGGGGTTGGCATCCTCGTCTTCTTCCACGGTGAAGGTGCCATCGGGATTGAGGTGGCGGCCGAGGCCGTGACTCTTAATAGCCTCCATAAGGCATTTGTTTGTGCTTCTGTCGTAACCTCATACGTTACGCTAGCGGATTCCCTTTGTTGCTCTGTACGAGGGTCCGGGAGGCGGAGTGACGTTATCCCCATCATTACCGGGCGTGCGGACATTACGAAACCCGGAGTCGGAACAAATGGCGAAGGCGATGACGCGCTTGACTCTTCCCAGTGATCAAACGGTGACCGGTGCCGAAACCAAGCTTTGTGCGGAGGCTGGGGAAAGGACATGAAGGTTCGGATGTGCAGGAATGGAAGGAGGGTAGGTGTTTGGGCTTTTGGCTCATGCAACATGCGATTATTTGTTCACGTTTACTTAAAACATGTTTTATTATCCTAATCGGTTGGAAAAGATTGCTCTTCTTTTCGCAAACTACTCGATTCCTGGATCGGTGGGCCCCGTCACTACGTCTATAAGCCCCTCGTATTCCACAGTATTTCGACCTCCCGGGGTGGACGGCCCGGGCGAGGGTCCTATAGGGCAAGCGGGTCCCACCGACCGAAAGAAAACGATCCTAAAAGTGGCGGGTAATCGAGTCTTAACGAGCATTCGATGTAAATTACGGACAAAGGCGACGTCGAAAGTCAAGATCATGTCAGGAGCTCGACAAAAAGTCGGCATGATTTGGGCGATAAGCGTCCACGATTGATCTTGACTTGTCGTCGGTTAAGCGTAATTAGGCATGGAATAGTCATTAATCCTTGATGACTCGGTGTCAATCTTTGGGAGTCGAGTGTATAATTTGTGCCGGTCGAGCCGAAGTCAAGGCGCCGGTCAATATCTTGGTCAAAGTCTGCGGCGGAAAACCGGCGAGAACTTCGGCGATTAGGGACCGAAAGATATTGAGTCGGTATGCCGACAAAGACTTGAAAGGAAAGGTCTATACACGGACGGGGCATGACACGGAACCCGGACTAAAAACCAACCGGGTCTCGGACAAAGTGTGTCACGGACAAGTGCATGGTCGACACGAGGCTCCATGGGATGTTTGGGTAGTCACTGTGCTCATCCGAGAGGCCGTAATAAGACCAAACGGACCGCGACAAGGATTTCCCGGGTTAAGGACGTAGTGTGCGGTGTACGGTCACGTGCGCGTAGTGTGCAAGCGATCTATATTCTTTTACGAGTAAAATAGAAATTTTTCATGTGTCTTAAAAAATATGATGCATGATTTTTTTTTTGGAAATTTTCTTTTTTTTGAAAATCCTTTTTTTTTTTGAATTTTTTTGAAAATTTTAATGAGCACATAAGCACGTAAGCACGAAAATTCCGGCAGTTAGGGACATTATTCCGACAGTCAAAATTTTGACTTTTTCCGAGGCGGCCAAAACAAACACGAAAAATGTGCAAAAATCAACACACACAAAACAAAGGATTTTCAAAGCCGGGACGGAAGCTTGACCCTCAAAAGCTTTTTTTTTTTTAAAACGGTGATACCGGTACGTGGGATTGTTAGACCACAATTTATCCCCGACTCGTGTTAGGAGGCGATAACGGGAAATTTAGTGGTTTCCACCAATATACCGAATACCATTTTTTATTAAAAAGCTTAGTCCCCAGCGGAGTCGCCACTGTGATGATGTTGCCATTCGCGGGAAAAATTCGATTTTTGCGTTTCTTTGAAAAACCAAATAAAACCGGAAAAACGGAGTCGCCACGCCATTTTAATTTTGAGGGCCAAAACTTTGAAAAAAGCCCGAGATCAGAGATTTAGGTTCGGAGGTCATGTTACGCGTCGGGAAGGACGTTAGTGTGCACCCGACGCGCCTCGTAAAAACGAGTCTTCCAAGCTGAAAATCATTTGTGTGTGTGTGTGTGTGTGTGTGTTTTGGCCAAAATAAGTTGAAACTCAGAAAAGTAAAAATTGGGATGTCTTTTTAAGACTTTAAACTGATCCCGTGATTTTTGGAAGATTTTGGATTGAGATTTGGTACTCAAAAGACCTTTTGAAGTTGAGAGCCATTTCTGCCAGAATGAAAAAGGCAGTGGACCTTTGATTTTGAAAGGGATTCAAGGGTCTTAAAACTTCATAATCTGGATAAACTCAGAGAATGAAAGTTGTTCTAGACACCTTAAATAAAGTTTGTGCGAAGGAATTTTCCATTTTGGAGAAGATTTGAGGGGTCAAAACCTTCTGGAAACCTCAGATATGAGATCTGGATTCCCAGAAGCTGATGAACTAGCCTCTGAAAGAAAATTTGAAAAGAGGAGTTTTACTCACCCAAAAAATAAAGTAAAAATATGTTTGGAAATCTCTGGATGTTGGCTACAAAAGTGTTTTGTAGTCAACACCAAATTCCAAGTTCATCTGTGTCCAAAAATTAAGACCATGGACTGAGGTCTGAGAAAATTGCTACTGGACAGCAACTTCTTAAGAAAGAAAATATGATTTTAAGGGGTTTTGCATCCATGCTTGTCCCCATTTCCCTAGGTTTTGGTTAGTGATCACTAGACATTTTAGTGGTGAATCAACTATACCAAACCATCCTTGGGGTACATTAGGACTAAGCATTTCATTTGCTTGGGAAGGGGAATTTTTACCCTTTGAAATCAAGATTTAGTGCTTGAAAATGGTTTTTAGGGTTTTGAAAGTGCATTTTTGCAAGTAAGAAAGAAAAGCTTTGAAAATAATGTTGATCTTTGTAGAAGATCATCCATGGAGATGGTCTTCCATGGTGATCTTCTTAGATCTAGAGAAAGAAGATGAAAGAACTACATTTTGTAGTTTGAAGATGCATGCATGGTTGAGATTTAGGGTTAGGAGGAGGAGGGTTTACCAATCTTCCTTGTGTTCTTGAGTGTTTGGCTTGAGTGTATGAGTGTTTAGGGATTTAATATGAGAGTGAGTGGATGAATATGAGTTGGGAAAGATTGGAGAGAAAAAGGTGACAATTCTTGAAGAATTCTCACTGTTTTCTCTCTATATTTCGCCAGAGGTTCGGTGCAAAATGTGTTCTTCCTCCTCATTTTTGTGACTGGAGGGCTCAATTTATAGCCCTCTGAAAATAGCAAAGGTATCCGCGCGGATGGATCCCCTCGGCGTGCCTTTGTTCATTAAATGCGGCTTGACTTTGGACAAGAAGAATAATCTTTTTCAAAATTCAAATTAACGGCCCGGTTTTTGTGTCTCCAGCCATTGCTATTTGTGGTTTTATTCTTTTGTTTTTCTTTTTAAGATTCTTTTTAAGGTTTAACCTTAAATAACAATGCCCATTTTACCCTCACTTTGTTAGAAATGTTAGGATAGTTAGGAATTGTTAGAAATGTTATAACTTTCGTTAATTTTCTAACGAAAATTCTAACAAGCTCAAATTGGAGCACTTACGGGATGGGCTGGATGACTCTCCTTCTCAGGATAGAGGCAGAGATCTACGATTCCCGGCTGTATGGCGGTATGATCACGTTACGCAGCGAAGACCTACCGAGAGATGCCTCGGGGCACAATGAAGCTCTGTACATCACCCTCAAGCTCAACACCATAACACTCCCCGGAGTATTGGTAGACAACGGGTCAGCCGTTAACGTTCTCCCTCTCAGCATGATGCGAGCCCTGCGCATCAACGAAAGCCATCTGATTCCGTCAGCTCGGACTATCAAGGCCTACGACAGCACATCTCGTCCCATCCTGGGGACGGTGACTCTGGAACTCTGGTTCGAAACCCAAATGGTGCCAGCGAAATCCCACGTGATGGACATTCCATCCGAATTCATGGCTCTGTTAGGACGCCCTTGGCTGCATCACATGAAAGCCATAGCTTCCACTCTCCATCAGTGCGTTAAGTTCATTAACCGGCAGGGAGATCTTGAAGTCATCAGAGGGGACAGTTTCCTCATAGGAAACGAAGCCGAGACAGTAGCCAAGCGTGCCCGCAGTCAGGCACCGGGGCTACCTCCTTCAAATCAACCAAGGGACTACCGGGGCAAATCTCATCAGAATCCCTCAGAGTCCGGAGATGCTAACTATGTAAACGTACTCGAGCAGGCAGACCCTGAAGCAGTCCGATACATCAAGTTCAACTGCCGTTTCCAACATTTGGAGGCAGATTGGAAAGAAACCCTGAGCATCGCCATGATGCGGGCACGTAAACCCCCTGTCTCCAATCGGAGATTCGTCAGCATTCTTCAAACCAACTCTCTGGCCCCGCCAGGCGAAGAGATTTTCGTGATAAAAGTCAACAAGCACCGTCACACTCGTGATGAATGCATGGAAGTCGTATGGGATGTCCTCCATGAGGAACTACCCGCTGCACCCCTCTTCTCCAGTGAAGGGCATGATGTTTTCCTAGCAGCTCCAGCAACGCACCCGGACGCAATACGTCCCTACGTTTGGGTTGAGCCATCAGAAGACGACGAGTCAGGACTCTTAGGAGTCGAGGACGCGGCCCGCGGGCGGATCTCTGCATTCACATGCTCGGTTTGGAGGACGGCACCCGTTCAGATGTCACCTATGACCAAGGCTCCAACACCATGGAAATTGTCAAGCTCAACGTCCGATGCAGGCGGCTATCCGACAATTGGAAGCTGCTTGGTTCACACGACGAAGAATCCCTCGATCAAGTGGCCGACGATGACGTCGTCAACATCACCTATTCCGTATATCCCGATGATACCAAGGATCCGGTCCTTATCGTCGGTCTTTTGCAATGCCAAAGTTACCCTCGGACGATTTGCCTGCTCATGGTAAACGAGGCCACGGCTAAGTTAGCTCGAGCTCACCATCACTTCCGAGTTCCAGCCCCAGTGGAAACCGCCCCGTGCCGTTAGTCAAGCATAAAGCCACAAGCGCCGTCAAGGCCAAGGGCAACAACGAAGGAGACCAAGCTCCTCACCCTGTCACAAGTCAGATCAACCTCGGGAACGCTTCCCGTAGCCACCCCAAAAACATCTGTGAAGGTCTTCCCCGCAAGACAGAGTCAGCTTCAAACGCGAGAAATGACCACCTCGGCATCAACATGCTCCGGTTCGATCTGCTCCCGGTCGTCACGGCCACGGATTCGGGCATCCCGCCCGGTAGAATGCTAGCTCGATAGACTTGGCGATCGAGCGAGATCACGAGCTGTCAACATTGCGAATTCAACACTCCCGTGTGTTCAATCAAGCGAGATATGGACAAATTTCTTGGTAATCGAGATCAAGGAAGGCCGCATGGAATGTCCCAGTCCGACTTCCTTCGTTAACATCATCTAAGTGTTTTCGCCATTCGGAGATTTGGATGTGATCACGGTTACGGACACTAGTCGGACGGCGCGCACCTACGGAGACTGTTTAGCTCTCGCAAGAATGGCCCTCATGGAACTAGCCGCTCAAGAAAACCGTCTACTGGGACGAAAACCAAGCTCAAAAGACCGACAGGGACCGAGCCCTTAGAGTGTCACATGCAGCTTCAAACAGAAACCTAGAGACCACTCTAGAACAGTTCGACCTCAGGGGTTTTGCTCACGGCAACTTCCTCGACTATCGTTTGTTCTCATCCACCCCCTCTGCCAGGCGAGGGTGGTCAACAGTCCCGATGACCTAGGAGATGGAATGGCACGATAGAACAAATCTCAGCGCTTACCTCCCCGAGGAAAGCAAGTTCTCTGTGAAAGCGATGACGAAGATGATGAACCATTCTCTTCCAAGCCGGGCATGAGGTCAACAAAACCGGACTCCCAAGGGTCCAGGGAGGATGGAGACGGATCATTTCCGCACTCAAACTTAAAGGCCAACTTAGGGAGGAAGGTCTATTTAAAAACAAGAGGAAGATGGAAATTCGTCTCGAGCAAATACTCGGGAAATTCCACGGACCGCGGCATTCGTTTACGAGGAACGATCAACCAGGATAGCAACCGATCACATGGGCGAGATGTTCGGGAAGCCGTGTACTCACCTTCCGACATACCCGCCACTCGAGATAAAATAGAGGAGAAAACTCTCCCCAATGGAGGTTTACCTAGGCGCCGCACGCAGTTCAAAGAAGCACTGGCCATTCTCACATGGGAGGAAACGCGGCGCTAACTCTCGGCGCGAGCTCACATTTGCAAGAAAGTTGATGCAGGTCAAGAGCGGAGGAAAATTAGCAAACCATGAATATCGCCGGACCCAACTCGAATGCCTTGAGTATGCTCGGCAAGAAGGAAAGGAACGCGATATACCGTGAAGAGATCAAGGAGACCGTTCGCTTGAGCCGAGAACTCTCCAACCTCCCCGGAGGGTCGGCCACGCACGGTTCGGTTCGAGGCAACCAGCTGTTGTGCAGCGACGTTTGAGCAGCTGCGGCAATCCGTAAACTACCTCCCCGCGGAGGCACCCAAGCTAGTATCACAGGACGAGAATCCGTCAAGCTGCCGAAGCTCCGGGAATACATCTACGATCAATGAGTTGAGGAAGACATATGGCCACATGCTACGAGGAATCCTCCTCTAACTATGGCTCAACTCGGGCGCCCATTCGAAGGGACCAAACTGATGTCGGCATTCTAACCCGATCGGGTCAAATCCATGCATTACCACCTAAGGACACTAAAAGCACGCGGAGCAGGCTAACCGCAACCCATTGCCGAAGACACAAGTTCCGTGAAAGAGGACCCGATCCTCACTCAGCTCAAGCAGACCCAGGCGAACATTTCCCTTTGGTCTCTGCTCACCTCTTCATATCCTCACAAGCTCAATCTAGAGGAAAGTCTGGCATGTACCATGGTCCCCGTGAACGCAACCCCAGACGAAGTCATTCAGATGATCGGCAACATCCACCATGGCAACATTATCACCTTCACAATTTTGGACCTTCCAAAATTTGGGGCTGATCACAATGAGCCACTCTACATCACAGTCCAGATGGACAAGCGTCGCCTTCCCTGTGTGTTGGTAGACGGAGGTTCCGGAATGAATGTCTTGCCCGCCAAGATGATGGACCTGCTTGACATCAAGCCCACAGATCTGAAGCCTTCAGTCCACACTGTCAAGGCCTATGACTCTACTTCCCGTACTGTTCTCGTGGTTGCTACTCTTAATATTTGGTTCGACAAGCGGATGATTCCCACCGAATTCCAAGTGTTGGACATTCCAATCACTTTCACAGCCATCCTGGGGCGTCCCTGGCTGCATCAAATCAATGGCGTGGCATCCACCCTTCATCAGTGCCTCAAGTTCATGCAAGGCAACGAGCTCACCACAGTCTACGGCGACAGCGTCACCACCGAGGGGACCAGCACCAACGACATTCCAGTGTTATAAATCAAGCATAGTGACGATATGGCATTAACTGGATTCACTCTGGAGACCTCCAAAATCCAAATATGCAACGTGGACCTTCCACTATCTCACGACAAGATTCCTCCTGCCATGAAGATGATGAAACTCATGAACTTCATCCCAGGACTGGGGCTCGGCGAAAGGTTACAAGGCCAACACCAAGTCATTGAAGTCAAGGACCACACCACGGTCCAGGGGCTTGGCTATGTGCCAACACCGACTGACATCAGAGAAAACAAAAGGCTCGCCCGCACCAAGGCAGCAACCCGCAAAAGGGGAACCTCTGACGGCACACCCAACCTCCGACCTTACAGTTTCGACCTCGCTCATTACTTCACCAAGGAAGCGCGAAGCGAGGGGACCGGCAGCGGAACCGGCAAGCGGCCGAGGGGACAGCAAGGGAACCGACAACGAAGCGAGGGACCGACAGCGGAACCGATAGTAGAACTGAGGTGACCGACAGTGGAACTGATGAAGATGAGAAAGAAGCATGGATAGTCAGCACCGAGACTACGGAAAGGATGGAACAGCTAGCACGGGACTTCAAGCGTTTCAGAGGACTCAAAACTAATCCGATAAGGGGAGCATTCCTCGACATCACAGCTCTACCTGGACCGACTGCCACCACAGTCCAGCACGAGTACACATTCAAGGGAATCCCAGATGCGGAAGAGCAACTCAGGGTACTCTCCATGGGAAACAGATTGTTCGGATCAGCCGCCGAGGCCACATTCGAGACAGTAACTCCAAAGCAGAAGGAACCAGAATTCATAGAAGACACTCTCAGTGGACCAGCTCTACAGAGTCTTTTTGAAGAAGTCATGGAGGTGCCGAACCTGATTGACCTGGGCTCCGAAAACAACATGATTGCCACGATTGGGACAGCAGAAGCCAAGCCTCTCGATCCCCGAACCCTCATCAAGCATCCAGCAATGCCACTGAAGAATTGGGTAACCTTCATCGGGCCAAGGGCAAGCCAGGAAGAAATGGAAGACAAGGCGGGCTGCACCCACATCTCCCTAAACCCGGTCTCAAACCCTGCGAGTCGGTCCTTGTCGAGTCCGATCCTACGAGTCATCTAATGGCCTTACGCTGGAGGACCATGATAATGTAGCCAACCATGTATTTTCGTTCTTGCTTAATGAAAAGTCTGACCTTTCGGAGTATCCTCTCATTGCCACTTTAACAACTGATAAGTTAACAAACAACTTAAAAGACGTTAATAATTCAATTGATAAAGAAAGCGAGACACATTAAACGAACAATACATTAGAGAAGTTTTCGAGCGTGTAGTTGACCAAGAGGACAACCGGGCCCAAGCTGCCGAAGAGGTTATGACCAAAGTGAACTGGGGTCGGTGCAAGAGCCTAAAGAGACACAAGTGGGCGGTTTCTTTGCCGATGCGAAAAAGAAGCCACTGATAAGCCTCCTCAGGGAGTATGTTGACGTGTTCGCCTGGTCATACCGGGACATGCAGGACTCGATCCCTCGATCGTGGAGCACATAATTCCCCTGGATCCACGAATCCAAGCACATCAAACGAAGGCTGCGCAAGATCGAAGCGAGTGGTCCTTGCAAGTTAAAGAAGAAATTGAGAAAATGCTCCGAGTTAGTTTCATCGAGTGATTGAGTACCCGACTTGGCTCTCAACATCGTGACGGTCACCAAGGCCAATGGAAAGGTCGGATCTTTGTGTGGATTTCCGGGATCTCAACAAGGCCGGCCCTAAAGATTATTTCCCTTGCCTAACATCGACATGCTTTGGTCGACACCACGGCAAATTTCGAAGTAAAGTCCTTCGTGGACGGGTTCGCTGGATACAACCGAGATCAAAATGTCCGAGGAGGATCAAGCCAAGATGCCTTCACCACTCCGTGGGGGACATGCGTTACACGGTCATGCCGTTCGGTCCGAAGAACGCGGGGCTACTTACCGGCGGGCTGCAGCAACCCTCTTCCATGACATGATTCACAAAGAAATCGAAGTATATGTCGACGACATGATCATCCACTCTAGAGGATCGGACATGCGGCACATGATAGATGCGAGGAAGTTCTTCAACGAGACTCGTAAAATACTCCATGAGGTTGAACCTGCGAAGTGCACCTTCGGCGTCAAGCGCGGCAAGGTGCTTGGGGTACATGGTTACGAGAAAGGGGTATCGAAGCCGATCCCAAGAAAATCAAGGCCATCATCGACATGAAGCCGCCTCGAGACATTAACAAAGTGAAGAGTTTCATGGGAAGACTTGATGCATCGGTCGCTTCATCAACCGGTTGACATCTCTCTGCGAGCCCATGTTCAAATTGATGAAAAAGAATGCCGACATCAAATGGGACTCAGGAGTGCCAAACAACTTTTGAGAAAATCAAGACCTACTTGGTGAATCCCCGATTACATTGCCCGCCACATGAAGACAAGCCACTACTCCTATATCGACGATATGAGACACGTCAATCGGAGCAATGCTAGCGCAAGAACAGAAAGATTCCAAGGTTGAGCATGCAATCTACTTCATAAGCGGAAGCTTCAAGGAAGTGAACTCGGCTACTCGGCATTAGAGAAAACTTGTACCGCCTTGGTATGGGTAGTTGGAAGCGAAACACTACATGCGGTCACATTCGGTGCTCTGGTCTCCAAAATGGACCCCGTCCGATATCTCTTTGACAAGCCATCCTGTCAATGCGACTAGCCAAGTGGTCATTCTTCTGGTGAGTTCGACATCAAGTACATGGTCGAGAAAATCAACAAAGGGCGAGTCATGGCGAGATCGGTGGCCGACTTCCCAAGCAGTGAACCTAAGGGTTCTGATCCGCAATTTCCGGACGACGGAATCTTCTCACTCGACAGCGCAAACCACTGGCAACTCTTCTTTGATGGGGCAGCCAACAAGAAGGGGAATGGTATTGGAATGCTCCTTGTTGATCCCAAGGATGAGCACACTCCCATAGCCATCAAGCTGATTTTTGAAACAACCAACAATGCAGCAGAATACGAAGCCTGTGCAGCAGGTTTGGAAGCCGCCCTCGAGCGCAACATCTCAGAACTGGATGTATATGGAGACTCTGCATTGATCATTAATCAAGTGTCCAACAAGTGGAAGACGGTAGATTCTGGCCTTCAGAAGTACCACGCGTACATGGAGGAGCTCATTGCTCAGTTCAAGGACATCTCTTTTCATTATTTGCCAAGAGACAGGAACCGCTTCACAGATGCCCTGGCAACCCTCGCTTCTCTTGTCAAAATTCCTGATGGAAAAGCAGTAAAACCCCTTAGAATAGGCAGACGGGAAACACCCGCCTATTGCTGTGAGATCGAAATAAAAAAGGAAACGATCGACGAACCTTGGTACAATCAAATTTACCAGTACCTCCAAAACGGAGAAGCTTCCTTCACAAATGAAGATGGAAAATACAAAGAAGGGATCAAAGCCAAAAACATGATGGCATTAAAACGCTGGCATCCCATTTCGTCATTGCAGGGTATGTTGTACAAGAAGCGCCACCAAGGGCCACTCCTTCGGTGTGTAAACAAAGAAAAAGCCGGCGAGCTAATGAGCGAAGTTCACAACGGAACTGCGGTCCGCACATGAACGCCCGAGCATTGACACGAGATCATTCTCCGTATGGGATACTATTGGATATCGATGGAAACAGGCGCATCCGGTTCGTCGAAGCTGCGACAAATGTCAACGGTTCTCCAACCTCAATCACATCCCTCCACATGAACTCTATTGCATGACTACACCATGGCCCTTCGCCACATGGGGAATCGACGTCATCGGCAAGATCACTCCTCCAGGGAGAAATGGTCACGAGTTCATTTTAGTCGCAGTCGACTCCTTCACCAAATGGGTAGAAGCCAGAACGTACAAGGTACTGAATTCTAAGAAGGTGGTCGAGTTCATCCGAGAGAACATCATGTGCCGATACGGAGTGCCCAACGAGATCATATCCGACAATGGGACTCACTTCGAAGGAGATTGTGACCAACTTCTGACCGAATTCAGAGTCACACGTCACAAATCTTCTCCTTACAGACCACAAACCAATGGTGCAGTAGAGGCAGCCAACAAGACTCTCGCCATGATAATTAGAAAGATGACCACCAGAGGTCGGGACTGGACTGAAAAGCTACATCTAGCCCTCTGGGGATACCGAACATTAGTCAGAACCGCCACAGGGGAGACTCCGTTCGCGCTTACCTACGGAATGGAAGCAATGTTGCCCGTGGAATTGGAAATTCCATCCCTCCGAGTCCTCTTGGAAAATGGGATCAATGAAGTCGAATGGCTACAGAGCCGTCACGATGAACTTGCTCTACTCGACGAGCGCAGATTGAAAGCCATGGAACACACTCGAGCCTACCAGAGCAGAATGGCCCGAGCATTCGACAAGAAAGTCAAGATCCGAGACATCAGAGAAGGTGACTTGGTGCTAAAGGAAAAGTCTCCTACGCAGACCAATCCCCTCGGAAAGTGGGAGCCTACCTGGATAGGACCATTCGTGGTACAAAGAATCTTCTCCGAAGGAGCCATGAAGCTAGCAGACTTGGACGGAAACCCTTTCGTTAACCCCGTAAATGGAAGCAAGCTCAGCAGATACTTCGTTTGAGGAAGAGCACGAGTCAACTCTCCTTCCCCATACACCGTCCCTTCATTAAAATTAAAAGTGCTAAAAGTGTAATACCCAACTGGATACATTCCCGCTAATGATCCAGGTAAAAAACAGGGTCGCACTTCTTTTGTCTTTGCTTTTCTCAAATTCACCTAAAGTGTCGAACTACGGTGACCTGAGCCCCTTAGTCCAATTGTAAAAGGGGAACGTAGGCAGCCATCATTGGTTCGGTCTAAAAAACAAAAAAAAAATACAATAAGCATCAATTACTTGTGTTTCGAAAAACTCTTTTCATTTAACCTACAAATTCATTACGGTTAAAACAATCTTTGATGAGTTCAAGCACGGTCAACTCTTGACTCGCTACACGCTAGCAAAACTACAATAAAACATTAATCAATTAATGTGTCTGCAAATGACAATGGGTGGATACTCTGGACAGCAAGGTCAACCTAGTTTCCCGTACTTGGTCCTTCATCCTTCTTCCCCTTCCCTTTTCCCCGACGAGTGTTCTTCACCTTCACAGGAAATATTTCGGTAGTCCTTCTACCTGGCTCAGGGACCCTTCCCGATGCCTCCGTCAACCCTGTGGCTGTCAACGCAGCCCTTTCTCTAGCTCTGTCTCGAGCTGCCTCGCTTTGAGCCATCATAACAGTGCTTTGATTGGCCTCCCGATCAGCATTGGCCTCGTAGTCAGCCATGACATTCCCAGTACGATCCCCAGGATTAGCTCTCGCTTCGGTCCTCCTCAAGGTCGAGCTGTCAAGGTGACCAACACCCAATAGCTCATCCCGTCTCCACAAAATAGCCATCAGTGTCTCCCCTATACACTCTTCGTACCAGTTCGAATCTTTGCGTCGACGAAACAGCACCCTCTCTCGGTGAAAGAGAACCACAGCAGGAAAGGACGTGTATTGCCACCACCGCGTGAGCAGCAATAGCGTCGAAGGATCTTCCATCAGCAGAGATC
This sequence comes from Adenophora triphylla var. japonica, assembly GCA_022495995.1. Lineage (NCBI taxonomy): Eukaryota > Viridiplantae > Streptophyta > Magnoliopsida > Asterales > Campanulaceae > Adenophora > Adenophora triphylla. The sequence continues at coordinate 47,905 of JAFEMH010001188.1, forward strand.
CCACCTCAAAGGTAGCAGCATAACTCAAACCCGTCAATGGCACCTGCTCCAGCCCGTACTGTCGCAGAACCAACGATGGAATATAGAAAGATGTCTGAGACAGCCCCGACACTCTGACAACCAAGTGACCCTCCTGAGCGGTCCGACAAGTCTGTAACTTCCAGTGGGGAACCCACCATCGCAAATGATGCGTGCGGAGTCTGGCCATCCAGAGCTCCAGCTCAGCCTGATCGCCCCCTATCACTAGAGGACGTCGAGAGAAGGACCAAGCGTCACAGGGCATTGGCACCTCAAGCATCATCTGCAGTCTCTCCCTCAACCACAAGGTAAGCATAGCGGGAATCCCTCCCCACATGTATCGGCTACCGGTCGCCATCCGACCTATGCCCAGGTGAAATTACCCGGATCCGAGAGGCAGCGCAATCGCGCCCCGGCATCTGGCATTTCCCCGCTTTGCAGCGTTTTTCGGTTGGAGGTGTCTCGCCGTTTGTTTTCGCATTTGTAGAGTCGCCACGCCGTTTTTATTAAGCCCAAAACATTGAAAAAGGGCATCAGTTTAAAGATAATTTTAAACTGTTTTTTTTTTGTGTGATGAGATTTTGAGTTCGGAGGTCAGATGACTCCTCGGGAAGAGAATATTAAAATATTAGAGCTCACCCGAGTCGCCTCGTAAAACGAGTCTTTCGGATACCCCTAATATCCTTTAAAATGTTGTGTGTGTGTGTGTGTGTGCTTTTAAAAATGCATGTTGTGTCGGATGTCTACATTGTACACTACGTATTGAAATGTATTGAAATAGTGTAGGAAGGAAGCCTTACCAATGTTGGTTCGTGTCTGTCTTCCGCTGAGGAATAGTGTTTGAGGTCGGAGTAGCATTCCGGTACGGATCGGGATTGCTTCGGGAGGGGCCGGTTGTCTGCGGATAGAGTTTCGGCGTGAGTTGATGTTGCAGGCTGCGTTCGGGCAGAGGTTCGGCGTGCGTGGGGATCGCAGGGATCACTCGGGCAGAGGTTCGGCGTGCGTTGGGGTGGCAGGAGTCACTCGGGCAGAGTTTCGGCGTGGTTTGGGATTGCCGGTTTGACTCGGAAAGAGCCGGGACACCGTGGAAAGACCAGGCAAGGCCTCGGAGTACCACGAGGGGCCTCAGAGTACCTCGAGAGTGCCTCGGGGCAGCGCGGGAGCGTCGCGGGAGCGCTCGGAGAGGCTTCGGAGCACCACAAGGGAGCTCGGAAGGCCTCGGAAGGATCCGAAAGGGGCCGGGAGTGCCTCGAGAGGACTTAGAGGGAAAGCCTGAAGGCTTAGGGAGGAAGAGAGAAGTGGGAGGTGTGTGAAAATGAGGAGGGGGAGCCCTCTATTTATAGTGCCAGATTTGGTGCAAGAAGGTCCGTACGGACCTCCCTGGTAATCCAGAATTTTGGTTTTCCTCGATTTGAGGGAATCTGTGATGATGGTGAATATTCTGCAATTATGATGTCCCCCGAGCAATAAGGTGCATGCGGACCAACTTGACATGCAAAGAGGTCCGTACGGACCAACTCTGCGAGAGGGTAATCATTTTCCCGGGATTTGAGGGAATATTGTGGACTTTAAGAGGATTCGGTAATTATTAAAGCAAAGAGGTCCGTACGGACCATGTATGCTTTTCCAATTTCCTGAAAATTCCTAAAAGGTCCTTTTGTCCCTTTTCGTCCCAGAAAGGCCCCTCCCTTGGTTTGGTGGGGGTTTTGAGAGGGTTTTGGGTGCCAGAGGTCGTCGAGGCTGCGTTGATGAGTCTCGGTGTTTCCGTGTGCTTGAAAGGGGTGATCTAGATTGGGGTACTTACGAAGCCCCTCGACACGTCACTTATGAAAGAAGTGGGGTCGCCGATAAGATAAGGGTCCTAATGTCTGGATCGCGTCTTTGGGAGATAAAGTGGCCAGGGAGGTCGGTGTGAGGACGTGGTGGTGTCCTATTGTGTGTGACCGTTTAGGTCGGTAAGGCCGGACCACTGTGATAGGATTCCTACGTATCCCTGGCGGGAATCAAGCCTGGTCGTAGTTCGTGTGTGGGGTGAGTGTTTTGTGGATGCGGGCGTGGTGCTGCCCTGAAGTGTTGTGTGACCGCCGAGGTCAGTGGTAAGGACGTGGTGGTGTCCTGGGTGACCGTATAGGTCGATGGCTGGACCCTGTGATAGGATTCCTACGTATCCACTGGCGGGAATCAAGCACAGTCGTAGTTCGGAGGTCGTGAAATTGTGAGTGCGGGCGTGGTGGTGCCCTGAAGTGTTGTGTGACCGCCGAGGTCAGTTGTGAGGATGTGGTGGTGTCCTAAAATGTGGTGACCGCCGAGGTCAATTGTGAGGACGTGGTGGTGTTCTGGGATGGAAATTTTACGATTTTCCTAATCGGGTGGTTTAAGGCCTTCCGGGCCGGAGATAGTGATTTGGGAGATTTATATGGTCTTCCGGACCGAGTGGTTTAAAGCCTTCCGGACTGGAGGTAATGATGGTGGAGGTTTATACGGTCTTCCGGACCGAGTGGTTTAAAGCCTTCCGGGCTGGAGGTAGTGATGGGGGAGGTTTATACGGTCTTCCGGACCGAGTGGTTTAAAGCCTTTCGGGCTGGAGGTAGTAGTTTGGCTGATTTATGCAGTCTCCCGGACTGAGTGGTTTAAAGCCTTCCGGGCTGGAGGTAGTGTGAAGGCTTGAGTCGTCTTCTGGTTGCAGTTGCGCCATGCATGAGGACTTTGAATCGTCTTCTGGCTGCGGTTGGTGCCATGCATGAGGACTTTAAATCGTCTTCTGGCTGAGGTTGGTGCCATGCGTGAGGACTTTGAATCATCTTCTGGCTGCGGTTTGGTGCCATACGCGAGGACTTTGAATCATCTTCTGGCTGCGGTTTGCCATGCGTGAGGACTTTGAATCATCTTCTGGCTGCGGTTGGTGCCATGCGTGAGGACTTTGAATCGTCTTACATTTGCGGTTGGTGCCATGCGTGAGGACTTTGAATCGTCTTACTGGCTGCGGTTGGTGCCATGCGTGAGGACTTTGAATCGTCTTACGCTGCGATTGGTGCCATGCGTGAGGACTTTGAATCGTCTTAAAGCTGCGGTTGGTGCCATGCGTGAGGACTTTGAATCGTCTTACAGTCTGCGGTTGGTGCCATGCGTGAGGACTTTGAATCGTCTTCTGGCTGCGGTTGATGCCATGCGTGAGGACTTTGAATCGTCTTCTGGCTGCGGTTGGTGCCATGCGTGAGGACTTTGAATCGTCTTCTGGCTGCGGTTGGTGCCATGCGTGAGGACTTTGAATCGTCTTCTGGCTGCGGTTGTGGAGGCATGGCTGTCTTGAGCTTTGATTGCGAGAGGTTTAGATGCCTCGCGCTTTGTCCGTTGGGGAGAAGGTTGGACTTACGATGGCTGCCGGTGTTCATCCGTTGGGGATTTATCGTGGCCTTGTAGGGGCTTGCAAGGATTCCCTTTTTGACTTGCTGGGGAAGGGGCTCGGGCTTACTTTGATGGCCGGTGTTCATCTGCTGGGGATATGTGGCCTTGTAGGGGCTTTTTCTGCTGAGAAAGTGTCTTCGGACCTGTTTTAAAGGCCGGTGGTTGAGTTGCCGTTGAATGTTTTGGAGGCGTTTTATGCCTTGAGATTTGTGCTGGGAGGTGTTGGCTCCTTCTTGCGCTTGAATTGCCGTTGAGTGGGCGAGGTGTTTGCGTTGCCGTTGAGATGGCGAAGTTTGGGCTTACACTTGACTGCCGGTTCTTGCGTTTCCGTTGGAGTGGGCGAAGTTCGGGCTTACATTGACTGCCGGTTCTTGAATTGCCGTTGAGTGGGCGAGGTCCGGGCTTACGTTGACGGCCGGTGGTTGAATTGCCGTTGGAGTGGGCGAAGTCCGGGCTTACGTTGACGGCCGGTTCTTGCGTTGAAGGGTTAGGGACCATTCTGCACTTCGATTTGCTGAAAAAGGTCTTAGGACAGCCAGGGGCAAATATTATAAGGGCAGGAAAGTAATTTGGCCCTCCCTTGCAAGAAGGTCCGTACGGACCAACCTAGGATACAAAGAGGTCCGTACGGACCACTTTGATTTTTTACAGTTCCTAGGTTTTGACCGGGTTAAAAAGCCGAGGCCTTCCCCATTCCTTCTTTTTCAGTGCGTGAACCCGAGAGAGAGAGGGAGAGAAAAAAAACCTCCATTGTTAACCAAAATCCTCCATTTTTGCTTTGAATTGCTTGCCATGGCGGAAGGATCTCGAAGGAATCGTCGACAACGCAGTCAAGAAGTGGTCGAGCAACGGATGGAGCTCCAAAGAAATTGGATCTCGTTTGTTCCATCTTCGAAGAACCCGGATGTATTGTATCCGAATCCGGAGGTGCACAATCGTCGCTCTAGGAACGTCGGGGAGGTAAGAAATCCTTTCCGTTTCGATTCCCTGCTCGAATTTTTTTGAATGCTAGAACTAGGTTTTAGTTTTTCGCATTTTTGAGTTTTTGTTATTTTTTATGCTTTTTGTGAAATTCTTGATGAATTGTTGAAAATGGGCATGTAAAAATTGTGGGTATGTGTATTTTGTGCAGAAATGTGTAGATTAGCTTTTATTTATGAAAATAAAGTGCCTCTCTAATGAAATGCATGCTTTGGTGTTTTGTACCTAATGCTATTTATGTATGTACATTGTGGAAAAACTGTCATGTAGGGACAAATTTTGTAGAAAAAATGTGACATGTGCCGTGTTTCGTGACGGGTTTTGTCTGAAAGTGTGTGCCGTGTAGGGACGGATTTTTGAAAATGTGTTATGCAGTGTGTGCCGTGTTCTTGGGTGACGGACTTTGTGGGGAAAATATGTGCAATATGTGCCGTGTTTTTGTGACGGTTTATTTTGAAAATGTGTCGTGTAGTGTTTGATCCCTCTGTTGAGAAAATCTGTACAGTGTGTGCCGTGTTTTGTGACGGACTGCATGGAAAAAATTATGTATAATGCATGTCATTGTTTTGAGTTGCATGTAAAAAGTATGTGCAATATGTGCCGTGTTTCGTGACGGGATATATGTGAGAATTGCATGTGAAAATTATGTGCAATATGTGCCGTGTTTTGTGACGGGTTATATGTGAAAAGTATGTGCAATGTGTGCCGTGTTTCGTGACGGGATATGTATGCTTTGATTTTCTTTTGCATTAAGTACTGCGAATGACGTACCTTTGCTGTGTTTACCTGCAGGATGAGGGGCTCATGGCTGGGAAGGCCAAGAGGATGAAGACTCGGGGATCGCTCGAGGCTGTTGTTGAGTTGTGGCAGCGGATGCCGGATATTTCTGTGGATGGTAGGCCGAGTCCCAGGAGGCTGGTCTACGCTTCTGGCTTGGGTGTGTTCGTAGAGAACCTGGCCGGGGTTTCTGACACGAGGAAGAACAAGAGCGTCTTCCTTGGCCTTTCTGAGTATTGGTGGGATACCACCCACACCTTCCATCTGAGCTGGGGAGAGGTGACAGTGACGCCTACCGACTTTGCTGCGATTACCGGGCTTTCCTTCAAAGGAGGGCCAGTGCGGTGGCGAGATATGATTGCCGAGGATGTGCTGACGGAGCTGCTGGGCTTTGAGCCTCGTCCTCGCAGGGGCCTGGGCATGTTGTATAGCGATGTGGAGCTGAGGATCACGTCCAGTATCGGGGCCTATGTTCGGGGTACCGGCCAGGTGACGGCGGAGCAGCTGGCGCGCTCCTTTTTGTGGTTTGCGCTTTCCGAGACCTTGTTCTCGAACCACTCGACTACGGCTCCTTTTGCTCTGCTGGAGAGCTTGATTGATCTGGAGAGGGTTTGTGATATCGCTTGGGGCGAGGCAGGCTTGGCCGAGCTCTACTTTTCTTTGGACCGGTTTAGCCGGGGTGTGGCCAGTTCTTTGGCCTGTTTTGACTTTGCTTTGGAGGTATGAGTTTATTGATGTTTTTGATTTAGCAACTTGTCGTTTCTCCGTTTTCTTTTGCTTGAGCCTTTTCATTTTTGTCACGGGTGTGGTTCTATGAGATTTTTCGGTGTTTCCGTGGGATAGAGATCCCAGGCACATTGTTGCGTATCCTGCGATGTTAGGCTGGGCTCGTTCGGCGAGGAAGAGGAGGACCAGCAGAGGGAAGCTCACCATTGCCTACGGGGATGTGCAGGAGCGTCTGGAGAGAGGTAGCCCGGAGGGGTTTATTTTGTTTCCGTGGGCTCGGTATGAGGCTGATGAGTTCGAGGGGGCTCCTGAGGTGACGGCCATGGAAGATCTTTGAGGGGCCCGACTTGTGACGTCATGTACAGGGAGCGGGTCTTACGGCGGCATGGCTCGGGTGTGCTTCCCGTGGCTCCGAGGGACCCTCCTTTTGGGATGCTTGATTCCCGGGATATGGATGTGTTGGACTTTGAGAGGTACCTTGGCGGTGTGGGTGCCGAGGAGTTTATTTTGTATGGAGAGGAGTATGGGGCCTTCGTGAGGAGGAAGTTGAGGACGCTGCAGGTATTGGCGAGGGAGAGGGTGGCCCGCAGGTTCCCCCAAAGGTTCCGATGCGGGGCAGTTTCACGTATGTCCGTGGGGACGGATCGAGGAGGAGGGTGTCTCGTACCGTTTCGAGCGAGCTCTGCTTGCATACCGAGTGGATCTGATAGATCGGTGAGTGTGCTTACTCTTTTCCATCTTGGCATCCTTTCTGTATTTTTCTCTTTTTGTTGTTGAGTATAACTGTATTGCTGAGCGTTTCCTTGGCTGCTTGCTTGTGCGGAGTCCCAGGAGAGCCTATGATATGCTGACTCGCCGTTATGTGGCGATGAGGTCCTTTGCGAAGAAGATGGCGTCGAAGATGTCTTGCCGGTCTTCGCGACGCGTGCCGGCGTACCAGCCGATGCCTTCGAGGCATTCTGTAGATGTTCCTCCACCGAGAGCCGAGCCGGAGCCACAGCGGGAGGGACCTTCGAGGGCGGCATAGCATGGATGCCGGGAAGTCTTCGGGAGCTCCGAGGCGGCCCTTTTATCGATTCTTCCCTCCGCGGGACGCGCGGGGTGAGGGATCCTCGAGCCTTCTTTCTTTGATCCTTTCGTCGGATTTGATCCTTCGGATTACTTTGAGTGGCGGCCTCGGCGGGGCTCGATACTCGGCGACGAGGACGTGACGGGCGAGTTCACGGGATGCCCGACTTCTCTCTGGAGGACCTTGGCGAGGATGATGATGCCGAGGAATCCTGATTAGTATTCATTTGCTTTCCCTCTTTCCATATCTTCTCTTTTTTTTTTTTTGTTTAGCAACAGACATTTATGGGTACCTGTAATAAAACACTTGTATTTGCATGGCAAAAGTATTCTATTTTAAGATGTAATGTCATTTTTGTGATTCCCGGGAATTGTCCTAGAAATTGTTGCTATTATTATTATTTTATTTTTTTTGCATGCCACGTGAGCTGAGAGTGCGTTTGTGGGTAGTGTATGTTTGCCGGGAATGGCTTTGGCCAGTGTTTGGGCAGTTTGGAGCAAGGTCCTGCTGAGGACAGTGGTTGTTATCTTGTTCTTTGGGAAATGGGTTCTGGTTGCAAAGAGGTCCGTACGGACAGACCTGCATTGCAAAGAGGTCCGTACGGGCCACCTTTGCTTTTTGGGAGGACATAAATGCTTTCCAGTGTCTGGACTTTTCCCCATTCCCCATTTGCAGCCATTTTCGAGCTTTCTTCCCCATTTTCTCTAGGAACCTCCATTTTTGCCATGGATTCTTCGTATGTTCCTAGAATTTTGCCGAGGCTTTCGCAGGAGAGGCAAGCACACTTCCTTAAGCAGCTGAAAACGTGGATGCGGCGCCGTATGAGGCATCAGAGACGGGCTTTCGAGGTAAGGTTTCGTCTTTGCTCGATTTGGTCTTTTAAGGAGTTGGTCCCTGATTGGGATTTGTTGCGGGCTGCCGCGAAGATCTGGGATGTTAGGAGGCATGTGTATTGTTTCTCCTACAATGAAATGGTGCCCACTTTTGAGGATTTTCGGGCTTTGATTGGAGGACCGGAGGTGGAGGCCATCTCGCTTCCTTTGATGGGTGGTGCTGCCGCGAGCGTGAAGCTTGCAGGTTTCCTTCGGACTTCGTTAGGAGAAGTGCAGGGCATGATCCTTGATTCGGGTCATATTGACATTTCTGAGCTGCCGGAGCGGTTCATGGCTGATGATGAGAGTGATGTCTCTTGGGACGCATTTGCCTTGTGCGTGATGGCGACGCTTTTCATGGTCGGCTCCCTTGGCATTTGCGATGGCGCTTTGCTAGATGTGATTGGGCACTGCAGAGTGGAGAGGATATTGTTCCGTTGGTCTTTGGGGAGACTCTTCATGGTATCGACCGTCCGGCGACCGGGGATCGGTTCATGATAGGGGAAAGCCCCGCTTTGCTCACCTTGTGGCTGCGAGAGAGACTTCAGGCCATGCCCGAGGCTCCGACGTCGTTTAGCTCGTGGTCATTTGCTCAGCGACCTCTTGTGTTGGATATGGATCAGTCCGCCTGGGAGAGATGGATGGCACAACTTGGTACGCATCGAATCCGCCGGTGGGTTCCTTGCTGGAGGATTGAGACTAGGAGGGTTTTGCAGGAAGGGTCCTACGTTGTTAGAGTTCCAGGTTTGTCTTGGTCCGCCTACTATATTCCGTCGCTTGTTTCCCGGCGGTTTGGGATGAAGCAGAGCCTTTGTTGAGGTGGGATGACCTTGCTACTGCGGAGGTAGTTCCTCTTTGCATGGCGGCTTCAGTGCCTTCTTGTATTTTACGAGGGTATGGAAGTATTCCGCTTTCCCTCTGTGGTACTCCTTAGACGTCGGGGAGTGTCGTATTGACGACTCGGTACTGGCCAGTATGAGCGGCGTGTTGGGCGTCCCAAGTGGCTTTGGAGAGCAGGCGTGTAGCGATTACGGGACCCGGTTGCCGTAGCGGCCTATTGCCTTAGGAGTGCCGAAGCACAGTCGACCCTTTGGATGTGACGGGAGACACTTTGTTTGACTACGAGACTAGAGTTGACCGGCGACGGGGAGAGGTCCTCTTTGCGGGCTCGCAGGAGGAGATCCGAGCCGAAGCACGGGCGAATGAAGCCCCGAGAGCTGTGGATTGTTTGACTCTACGGGAGGACCCCGGATCTCGGGCGAGAGACGCAGAGTTGGTTCACGTGGAGCGAAAGAAGACTCGCCGGGGACGAGGGAAGAAAGGAAAGAATGGCGAGGGGACAAGCGCAGACGGCGCGGAATGACCTCCTAGGTATCCATTCATTGCATTGCAAACACATTATTTGTTAAATGTATTAAGCTGTCTTTTAGCATGTTGTGAACTTGAGAGTAGACCGTGCTTGAACTCATCAAGAAATGTTGTAACCGTTAGTGATTTGTGATTTACTTTTAAAGCTTTGTCGAGACGCAAGATCTCTTGTTTGCCTTTGTTTCTTTTGTGCACCTTGTCGGCGTCCATCTTTGGACTTTTCTGTTGCATTTGCGGATTGAAGTAGTCTGGGCCATGACGGCAATCCCTTTTGCTTAGGCTTTGTGCTTGGCTGAGAGGTTGAATGATCCCCTGACAAGTCGTTTTGATGGTCTTTTTCGTAGCTTCCTTGCCCTTTGTTGGCGTCGGGCTCTTGACCTCAATTTCGCAGCTTCTGTTTGAGCTTCTTTTTTTTTTTTTTGTGAGCCCTTGCTCGAGCTCTTTTTTTTGCGAGCCCTTGCTCGAGCTCTCTTTTTTTTATTTTTTTTGTGAGCCCTTGCTCGAGCTCTCTTTCTTTTTTTTTTTATTGAAGCGCGTGAGGGCGAAGACAAGCCCCTAGCTTGGAAGCAGACATGAGTCAGTCGTTTGATGCTGAGTGACCCTCGGATGTCCTTTGATGTTGCCGCCGTCGTTTGACTTGGTCAAGGTGACTGTTGGGGCGTGTTCTTGAAATGTGCGTATCTTGATGGAGGTCTTGATTGACATTCAAACTTTTGACTTTTTTGTGTATTTTTAGACCGGACCAATTAAGGTTGCCTACGTTCCCCCGGACTAGAGGGCTCAGGTCTGCGTAGTTCGACACTACATGGAGTGCCAAGAGATGCACAGTTGTTCTTCTTTAGGCGAAGTATCTGCGAAGTTTGCTTCCGTTGACTGGATTCATGAAGGGATTGCCGTCTAGGTCTGTCAGCTTCATGGCACCTCCGGAGAAGATCTTTTGTACCACAAAAGGGCCGATCCATGTGGGTTCCCATTTTCCCAGTGGGTTGGTTCGAGTGGGAGGCTTTTCTTTGAGTACAAGGTCGCCTTCCCTGATGTCTCGGGATTTGACTTTCTTGTCGAAAGCTCTAGCCATCCTGCTTTGATAGGCTCGGACGTGTTTGTGATGTACCCGATTTTTTTTGAAAATCAAAACGGAGTCGCCACGCCATTTTTATTTTAAGGGCCAAAACTTTGAAAAAAGGCCGAGATCAGAGATTTAGGTTCGGAGGTCACGTTACGTGCCGGGAAGGACGTTAGTGTGCACCCGGAACGCCTCGTAAAAACGAGTCTTCCAAACATTCAAAATCCTTTGTTGTGTGTGTGTGTGTGTGTGTGTTTTGGCCAAAATAAGTTGAAACTGAGGTAAGTGAAAATTGGGATCTCTTTTTAAGACTTTAAACTGATCCCATGATTTTTTGGAGAATTTTTGGGTTGAGTCTTGGCACTCAAAAGATTTTTGGATTTGAAAAGCAATTCTGCCAGAATGAAAGAAGGCAGTTGACCCTTGACTTTGAAATGGACTTAAAGGCTTCAAAACCTCAGAATCTGGGGAAAGTCCGAGAATGAAAGTTTCTTAAAACACCCTAAATAGGGTTTCTGCAAAGAAACTTTCCATTTTGGAAGTAATTTGAGGGGTCAAAACCTTCTGGAAATCTCAGATGTGAAATCTGGATTTCCAGAAGCTGATGAACTGGCCTCTAAAAGAAAAATTGAAAAAAGGAGTTTTACTTACTCAAAAAATAAAATAAAAATATGTCTGGAAAGATCTGGATGTTGGATACAAAAAGTGTTTTGTAGTCAACATCCAATTCCAAGTTTTACTGGGTCCAAAAAATAAGAAAATGGACTGAGGTCTCAGAACAATGCTACTGGACAGCAAGATGTTCTTGAGGGAAAATGTGATTTTTGGGGGATTTGCATCTATGTTCACCCCATTTTCATCCCTAGACTTGATACCACTACTTTTTATTGAGTGGTTATCATATTCAAGTCATCCTTGGGGAATTTATGGGGTTTAAACATGTCCTTTGCAAAGGGAAAGGGGATATTTTGTAGAAATGAAATTAAAGAGAAAAAATCAATTTAGAGATTTAAAATATAGACCATTTGAGATGGTCATTCATGAAGATGAACTTCAAGATGACCATCTTGTGTCAAAACTCAAGTTAAACTAAACATCAAGTAGATCCAAGTAAGAAGAACAAGATGAACAAGAAGTCAAAAGTGAATTTTAGGGTTTTGAGAAGGAGGGCTTTACCAATGGTGACACCCTATCTTCCTAGGCTTGGAATTTGACTTGAGGAGTATCAAGATTTGGTGTTTGGCTTGAGGAGTATCAAGGTTTGGTGTTTGTATTTGTGTTTGGAGTGAGATTGGGAAAGATTCAAGAGAAAATAGTGGCAATCTAGAGATTCCCACCGTTTTCTCTCTATATTTCGCCGTAACTTCTTTGTGATCAAAATGTGTTGTGTAAACCGAGAGAGGAGGGTTCAATTTATAAGCCTCTGGAAAATGCAATCATATCCGCGCGGAGGTGTACGTCGGCGTGCCTTGTTCATTAATTACGGCTTCGGGCTTTGGTCACAAGGAATATTTTTCAAAAAAAAAAATCAAATTAACAGCCACTTTTTGTTCCAACAGTTTCTATTTTTGGCTTTTGACTATTTCTTTTGCTTTTTTGATTCCTTTCTTGGTTTATCTTTTTGGCAATCCCTAATCTACCCTTACTTGGTTAGAAATGTTAGGAATGTTAGGAATTGTTAAAAATGTTATAACTTTCGTTAATTTTCTAACAAAAATACTAACAAGCTCAAATTGGAGCACTTACAGTAGCCCCTCGGCGACGGTGCTTTCGAAGGAAGCGGGGTCGTCGATAAGAGTAAGGCTCCATATTTGATAGGATGATCAAGTGATCGAGTGGCTGAACCTATTCAATAGGCTACCTACGTATCCCGAATGGGAATCAAGCCGGTCGTAGTTCGGGTCTTTGACCACAGGAATGATTGTTTTTAAGGTATCAACCTGGAGATGATGGCGTTTTAGGCGCCTCGGACCTTGAAGATGATGGCGTTTTAGGTGCCTCGAACCTTGAAGATGGCGTTTTAGGTGCCTCGAACCTTAATGGTGGGGATAGATGGTCCTCTGGTGGACTTTGCTTGAAAGGATCGGTCTTACGTCTGCTGCCGAAGGAAAGGATGACCATTTTGGTCGAGTGGCTGGACCTAATGATAGGCTACCTACGTATCTCAGTGGGAATCAAGCCGGCCGTAGTTCGAAATTTACTCGAGATTTCGTTGGCTTTGAGGAAAATCGAGACGTATTCGTTGGGAAATCGGTCTTACGTTTCTTGCCGGATGATTTTGATGAAAGATACAGGATTCCGTTATCTTTCTCGGGAGATCGGTCTTACGTTTCTTTGCTGGGATGATTTTGATGAAAGAAACGGGATTCCGTTATCTTTCTCGGGGCACTCGGTCTTACGTTTAACTGCCGGGAATTTCTTTTGAGAGGGTATGAACCTAAATGGGAACTTAGTTCAGGAGTATGAACCTAAGTTGAGGTTCGGTTCAGGAGTATGAACCTAATTGGAGACTTAGTTCAGAGTATGAACCTAAGTTGAGATTTGGTTCAGAGTATGAACTTAAATGGAGACTTAGTTCAGGAGTATGATCCTAAGTCGGGATTTGGTTCAGGAGTATGAACCTAAATGGGAACTTAGTTCCTAAGTTGAGGTCTTGTTCAGGAGTATGAACCTAAATGGAGACTTAGTTCAGGAGTATGATCCTAAGTCGGGATTTGGTTCGGGAGTATGAACCTAAATGGGAACTTAGTTCAGGAGTATGAACCTAAGTTGAGGTTTTGTTCAGAGTATGAACCTAAATGGGAACTTAGTTCGGGAGTATGAACCTAAGTTGAGGTTTTGTTCAGAGTATGAACCTAAATGGGAACTTAGTTCGGGAGTATGAACCTAAGTTGAGGTTTTACGATGGAGGCTATTTGAGGTGTTCTTGCTGGGGAAGACTCGGGCTTACGAGAACCATCGGGAAGAAAGGTGATCAATGTCGGTCAAGTGGATGGACCAAGGATTGACTGTATCTGGGGGTCACCCGAGGATTGACTATTTTAGGGAAGTCGTCCTAGAGATTGACTGTATTTGGGAGTCACCCGAGGGATTGACTATTTTAGGGAAGTCGCCCTAGAGATTGACTGTATTTGGGAGTCACCCGAGGGATTGACTATTTTAGGGAAGTCGCCCTATGATCTGACTATTTTTGGGAAGTCGCCCTATGATCTGACTATTTTTGGGAAGTCGCCCTATGGTTTGACTATTTTTGGGAAGTCGCCCTATGGTTTGACTATTTTTGGGAAGTCACCCTATGATCTGACTATTTTTGGGAAGTCGCCCTATGGTTTGACTGTTTTGGGGAAGTCACCCTATGATCTGACTATTTTTGGGAAGTCTCCCTATGGTTTGACTATTTTTGGGAAGTCACCCTATGATCTGACTATTTTTGGGAAGTCGCCCTATGGTTTGACTATTTTTGGGAAGTCACCCTATGATCCGACTATTTTTGGGAAGTCGCCCTATGATCTGACTATTTTTGGGAAGTCGCCCTATGGTTTGACTATTTTTGGGAAGTCGCCCTATGGTTTGACTGTTTTGGGGAAGTCGCCCTATGGTTTGACTATTTTTGGGAAGTCACCCTATGGTTTGACTATTTTTGGGAAGTCGCCCTGTAATCTGACTGTTTTTGGGAAGTCACCCTATGGTTTGACTATTTTGGGGAAGTCGCCCTATGGTTTGACTATTTTTGGGAAGTCGCCCTGTAATCTGACTGTTTTTGGGAAGTCACCCTATGGTTTGACTATTTTGGGGAAGTCGCCCTAAGGTTTGACTGTTTTGGGGAAGTCACCCTATGGTTTGACTATTTTGGGGAAGTCGCCCTATGGTTTGACTATTTTTGGGAAGTCGCCCTGTAATCTGACTGTTTTTGGGAAGTCACCCTATGGTTTGACTATTTTGGGGAAGTCGCCCTATGGTTTGACTATTTTTGGGAAGTCGCCCTATGGTTTGACTATTTTTGGGAAGTCGCCCTGTGGTTTGACTATTTTGGGGAAGTCGCCCTATGGTTTGACTATTTTTGGGAAGTCGCCCTGTAATCTGACTGTTTTTGGGAAGTCACCCTATGGTTTGACTATTTTGGGGAAGTCGCCCTATGGTTTGACTATTTTTGGGAAGTCGCCCTGTGATTTGATGATAATGTTCTTTTAGAAAAGTAGTTGATTAAGATATGCTTTCATACTGTCTTTGTGCTTACACTGTAGGCGAGGCTACGGCCGATGTTGATGAAGAGTTGTTAGGTTGCCGTTCATGGGATGGTTTCTGGCGACGATTTGCTTTGTCTTTGGAGGCATTTTGACACGAAGGAGGAGTTTGGTTGAGTCTGCATCTTCTTGGTGATCGTCAACCTTGTAGAGGTGGTGAGCTTGTATTCACATTGGGACTTCTTGCTTTTGAGAACTTGGTGTCTCGACCGCATTGTATTGGAGAGCTTGGCGTCTCGACCTTCTTGCCTTGGAGAACTTGGCGCCCGACCGATTTGTATTGGAGAACTTGGCGTCTCGACCGATTTGTATTGAGAACTTGGCGTCTCGACCCGTATGTGAGAACTTGGCGTCTCGACGGCATTTGATTTGCATTTGAGAACTTGGCGTCCACGACCGTATTTGAGAACTTGGCGTCTCGGCCGAATTGTATTTGAGAACTTGGCGTCTCGACCGGCATTTGATTTGCATTTGAGAACTTGGCGTCCCGATCGATTTGCATTTTGAGAACTTGGCGTCACGACCGACTTGTATTCGAGAACTTGGCGTCTCGACCGAATTGTAGACAGGAGGTGGTCTTCATTGGGAAATGTTTTCATCCATTTGTGGACATTGGAGGTCGTCTTTAGCAAGTTTCAGACGCCGGAGCTTGTCTTTGCCAAACTGTAGATGTTGGAGGGCGTCTTCATTCATTGGAGGTCGTCTTTGGTGAAGATCATCCTTGCCGAAAAAGGGGGATTTGATTTCACGTTTGAATTCCTGCATTCGCTAGTGAAGAGGAAGATGCATATATGGCATTCATGATGACAGATGCATGCATAGAGCCAAAAATGATTGTGAGAGTATCACTGCATATGTTTGCGAGATGATGCACTTACTTGCTTTCGAAGATGCACCTAGCCTAAGCTTTTGACAGGGAAATTATGATTTATGATCTTCAATTCACTTAGGATTTTTCCTATTGATTCAAGTTTTGTGCATGCTACATGAGCCCTTGGGAGATTTTTGTGGGGATGCATGGTTATGTATGTGTCTGGAGACTGTTTGGAAACAGATTTTGAGCATGTGGGGATGAGAACCCTTGATCGCGATTTAAACGGCGGTTGTTGGTGAGGTTTTGTCGAGCGGTATCACATGGATCTCAATTTTGATGAGATTGGATTCGGATCCGGGTCTTGATTGGAATTTTCTCTCTCAATCTTGGTCATTTGAAGGCGTCTTGTGACAGGCTCTAGGGCACGTTGATATGAGTGAAGCTTCTTTCATTTGGGTGAGCTGTGACCTCGGCCGAAACCTTATCAGGAGAATGATTTGATGGAATTGCTAATGCCGGGAGAAACCCACTGATCTTGAATTCCGATGCTACGGGAGAAGGCTGCCGTGTACCAAGTTACGAAAGTGAAATTCTTTCTTGATAGAATTCGGGTCCAAAAGACCGTCTTGACAAAGCCCTCGGATCTGAGTAGGCAAAGCACGGATTTTGAAGAAGTGACTTGGCGAATCTATCTCGTAGTGAAGAACGCAATGTGGACCCAAGGATGACTATAGAAGTCCCATCTTAAAGAGGCGTACAGGAGAACATGGGAGGACCGCTTAGCAAGCCCCAGCGTGAAGAAACACAAAGCGATCTTATTGCGAGACGAGTCATCATGTGACCAAGGAGGCACCCATCTTTTCAGATCTTAGTCAACCGGTCAATGGACAAGACTCAGAATGTTTACGTGCGGGGGCACATCTTTCGAAAAGTGGGAATGAATCCCGATTTTGTGTATACACACTCGCTTTAGGTTTGACTCTTTTGAGAGAGTATAAGCGTTACAAGGTGTGGAAAAGTGTATGGAAGCCCCTGGCGACGGAAAAGACGGTGTTTGGCTCTATTTTCCTATGATGTAGAGAAGACTTGTCGAGACACTTGAAAAATTGTCTTATTCATGATGATCACAAGGCTGCTTAAAGCCCTTTGTTAATGTTCGGGTTATTCAACTCCTAAATCTGATATGAACAAATATTTTGATTAATCACAAGGAGAAAACCAACTGATATCGAAAATCAAGCTTGGAAGGGCGGAAAGTGTATAGGGACGATCCTTGATGAGACCGGGTTTTTTTTTTTAGATTTGTTTGTGATTTCGACCGGACCATTTCTGGTTGCCTACGTTCCCTCCATTATGAAGAGCTCAGGTCGCCGTAGTTCGGGCCTATCCCGAATGAAAAGAGAATGAATGTTGAAATTCGAGGGTCTGAGGACCTTTGGGGATTTTGAGGATTTGGAGGATTGAATAACATATCCCCTTAGAGTGTCCATGAAAGACACGGATGCGAAGCCCAGTGGGACATCCACGGCAAGTGTTTGTGAGGAGAAATGAAATATGCTCACATGAAGGGAAGGGTTGAAGTTGTACAATCTTTGATTGGTAATTTGGAACCAAAATGGATTAGATTCCAATTTAAGCAAGCAATGAAGCATTAATTTGATCGACATCGAGGATATTAGAATGAAACTGCTATCCGTAGGACCGTAGTTGGAGTTTCCGGGCTTCGATCGGCTATCGGGTGATTTGGGAGATTATGACCTCTTGAGATGAGAGGTCGGCTAGGCCTTTTGCGGCGAACCTCTAAAGATGAGAGGTTGGCTTGCGGGGATGTGTTTGAGAAATCTATGGCGAGGAAGATTGATTGCCTCCAAGAATGAGAGGTCAGATTTTGACTTGGCCAAGGGCAAGGGTAATGGTGATGGGAGTATCCTCTAAAATTGAGAGGATGGCTTGGGATTGGTTTAAGGTAATGATAAGAGGAAGTCCGAGCTACTGACAACTTTTTGCGATCTTGCGAGAATTCAGGCTCCTTTTTGATCATTGGAGAGCTTCTTGAGATGTCGGGGACTTTTGAGTTCTTCTTCTTTTTTTTTTTTTTGGAAGGCTTCCTGAGGAGCTTGGAATTATATCCGAGATTGTGAGGATTTTAAAATCCTTCTCTTTTTTTTTTGTTTCTTTTTTTTTTTTTTTTTTTTTGTTTTTTTGTTTTTTTTTTTGTTTTTTGTGTTTTTTTGTTTTTTTGACTTGGAAAGCTTCCTGAGGAGTTGAGGATTATCTTTGTCCTTCCTTCATGGCTTGAGATAATTTGCGCATCGCCGATTCTCGAAGCTAACTTCTCGGGCTCGCTTGGACTTTCTCTCAGTATGGAGCAAAAATGATGGCTAAACCGGGTTTCAAAACACGCCGATCTTGAAATGAGAGGGTAGTGTTTAGTAAGGGTGAGGTAATGGCTTTCCTATGGGTGAAAGGTTTCAACCGCAATCCCTCTTTGGATGACCTAAACGAGATTAAGTCTTCATTGCTTGCTTAAGCTTTATATGAGAAAAGATCCATGCAAATTCATCGAGCAACGAGATGATGATGATGAAAGGGATGTGAGCATATGAGATGCAAGATGGGGAGTTGGTAAGCCCCAATTTGGGAAGGATATCAATTGATTTTCTCACTCTGATTAGTTTAAATATTAATCATTTTCGAAGAATTAGTGGTTGGCAGACAAGTGATCATTTTGGATAAAACCATTTCAATTAAGTGTAACGTGTGTGCGCAAGTGATGTCTCGAGTCTAGCAAGAAAAGAAAAAGACTGATATTAAAAATTAGACACTTAACCACTATGTCCAAAATGGACTACAACGACAAATGTCCAGGAAGGACTTAGGTGAAAGAAAAGTACTAGAACCTACGAAGGTTGACTCAAAAGACTATTTTAAAGATAGGTAGCCCCCAGTCTAGCCGCTCTTTCTTTGTTGAACCATGCATCTATTCTTCGACGCCGGAGGCTGGAGCTATTGCGGACCTTTCCATCGGGATTTCCTTGGCAACTTTTGCTCAATCCAACCATCTTCATTGCCTGCGATGGCGGTTCATTGACCTTGCAAAGGGCGAGTCAAACTCCATTGTGCCCACAAGGCTCGAACCACCAAACTCGATCATGTTGACACTCATGTTGTTAGGGAGCGGGTTATTGATAGTATTAGGTCCTTCGAGACATCTCTAACCTCCCTTGCTCGATCAACCCTTGGATGGCCTTTTTCGGGGACGCAATCATCCGTCAGTGCCCGTAGTGCGATGAAAGGCACAATGCTTGGAGGTATCCAAAGGAGCGTTGGGGTTTCTAGGCCGATAATTTTCCAAAGGCCGGAGCAAACCTTCTCTCACCAAACCTCTGAAGATATCACTCAAAGGCATCCCAAAGTTTCTCAAGTCTTGGAGCCGGGATCTGGATGCATCGGGCTTCTTGGGAATAAAGGAAGTGGCATTGTTACGATCTGTCCCGCGTAGCCGATCGCCTCTTTGCCTTTAGCGAAAGTGAGAGTAGTTTTGGAGGGAGGAGCCCGATATCCGTAGCAGTGCGGCGGTCGAGCTGGCTGATTGTAAGCCTTTTCAAACTTAGCCCGGAATTAACCATTGCACGCAAGTCGGCGTAGGGGAAGTGGCGAGGAAGCTCTCAAATGCGGCTTCAAGCATGACCGAAAGATGTCTAAGCGCTCCTCGTCGAGAGGAGGAATGGCCATTTCAGAGCTTTAAGTTCCATCTCTTATAGAAATCCCCAATATTCTCATTAGGGCGCCGCATCGTTGTTTGCGGAGTCAACTCTGTTTGTCTCCCACTCCAAGTTGGCTTTATACTTATCTGTGAAAGTACTGGTAATTTGTTCCCAAGTAGCCCTAGCTTCAGGCTGCAATCGGAAAAACCATTTCAAAGCCCCTGACTTCAAAGAGAGACTAAAGTAATCGGCCAACTGCTGGTTTGTGCATCCCTTAGCCTTCATTGCCAAAGTATAGGTGTCCAAGTGAGTTTTAGGGCATGCACTCCCGTCAAACAATTCCAGAATGGGCATCACAAACTTGTGAGGCAGGGGGACAATCGAGTCGGGATCTGTAGGCCGAAGAGCAGTGTTCTTTTTGGCGGTCAATTCAGCAATCTGTGCTTTCATTTCCTTGTGTTGCTCCATAAACCAAGCCAATTGGGGATCCAAAGGCGGAGCGGGAATTCCTGAGCTGATATTTAAGCTAGGAAGAGGACTAGCTGTTGGTGGTGCATTGGTGGAAGGAATACCATATCCCGGAGCATAGGTGAAAACCTGTCCTTGGCCCAAATTACCACAGGGAGTGTAGGTAGGAGTTTGGGGCAAAAGGATAGAACCCGGCGACTTGCTTTGTTGGCTTCCAATCGGCGAGAAGATGGAGGCGAATCTGAGGTAGCCATATGGCTTGGATTTTCGGAGGAGGCCAATAAGTAGGCTTAAGTGCGGGCTTTGTCCCTGGTTGTTGAATTGCATGGCTGGTTGTGGCGAGGATGCATAGCCGAGAGGATACGTGGTCCTGGTGATTCGGATGAAGCGGGATGAAGGCTTGATAACCCATAGAAGTCTGAGTGAATGGATTTGTGAAAGGCTGTGTGAGGAGCAAGCGGAGCAGTGCCATTACGAGGAGGGGCTCCCGGCTGTGGCCCCGAGAACCGGTGTGGCGGCGTTCCAAATTGTGGCCGTTGATGTGAAGGTCCGGATTGATTGGTCCCAACTGAGGCGGGATCCCAATTTCTTTGTAGCATTCCGAGGTATCCCCAACCATGGGAAGGCATTCCGTGCGACTTTGTCCCACTGAGGCATTGCGAATCGGCTCGTCCCGTCAGCCGCATGGATCCAAAGGTCTGCGGTTGGGGGCCCGACCTAGGGATCGAGGAGCATGGGCTCAGTGGTAGTACCGTGGGAGGCCGGTGGTGGCATCCTGGGTAGTCGGGTTGACCAAGAGCGGGATTGTGGTCTTCCTCTTCTTCCACGGTGAAAGGTGCCATCCGGGTTGAGGCGCGGCCAATCCATGGCTTTTGATAGCCTCCATAAGGCTGTTCAACTGTGCTTCTGCGCACTCTCATCTGTTCGGCTAGGCGATTCCACTGTTGTTGTTGAGGAGTCCCGGGAGGCGGAGTGACGTTGTCCCCATCGTTACCGGTTGATGCGAGACATTCTAAAATTCGGAGTCGGAACAGACGGTGAAGGCGATGATGCGCTTGACTCTTCCCAGCGATTAAACGGTGACCGGTGCCGAAACCAACCTTTGTGCGGAGGCTGCGGGGGAAAGACACGAGGGTTCGAGATGTGCGGGAATGGAAGGAGGGTAGGTGTTTGGGCTTTCGGCTCATGCAACATGCGATTATTTGTTCATGTTTACTTAAAACATGTTTTATTAACCTAATCGGTTGGAAAAGATTGCTCTTCTTTTCGCAAACTACTACGATTCTGGATCGGTGGGCCCCGTCACTACGTCTATAAGCCCCTCGTATTCCACCTGTATTTCGACCTCCCGGGGTGGACAGCCCGGGCGAGGGTCCTATAGGGCAAGCGGGTCCCACCGACCGAAAGAAAAACGATCCTAAAAGTACGGCGGGTAATCGAGTCTTAACGAGCATTCGATGTAAATTACGGACAAGGCGACGTCGAAAGTCAAGATCATGTCCGAGGGCTCGACGAAAAGTCGGCATGATTTGGGCGATAAGCGTCCACAATTGATCTTGACTTGTCGTCATTTAAGCCGTAATTAGGCATGGAATATTCATTAATCCTTGATGACTCGGTGTCAATCTTTGGGAGTCGATGTATAATTTGTGCGAGTCGAGGCCGAAGTCAAGGCGCCGGTCAATATCTTGGTCAAAGTACGCGGCGGAAAACCGGCGGAACTTCGGCGATTAGGGTCCCCGAAAGATATTGAGTCGGTATGCCGACAAAGGCTTGAAAGGAAAGGTCTATACACGAGACGGGGCATGACACAGACCCGGACTAAAAACCAACCGGGTCTCGGACAAAGTGTGTCACGGACAAGTGCATGGTCGACACGAGGCTCCATGGGATGTTTGGGTAGTCTGTGCTCATCCGAGAGGCGTAATAAGACCAAATGGACCGCGACAAGGATTTCCCGGGTTAAGGGACGTAGTGTGCGGTGTACGGTCACGTGCGCGTAGTGTGCAAGCGATCTATCTTCTTTTACGAGTAAAATAGGAATTTTTATGTGTCTTAAAAGGCATGATGCATGATTTTTTTTTGAATTTTTCTTTTTTTTTTTTGAAAATTTTTTTTTGAAATGAAATGAGCACATAAGCACATGAGCACAAAAATTCCAATAATTAGGGACTGTATTCCCGACAGTCAAAATTTTGACTTTTCCGAGGCGGCCAAAACAAACACGCGTGCAAAAATCAACACACACAAAGCAAAGGATTTTCAAATGTTGAGACGGAAGCTTGACCCTCAAAAAGCTTTTTCTTTTTTTTTTTAAAAACGATGATACCGGTACGTGGGATTGTTAAACCACAATTTATCCCCGACTCGTGTTAGGAGGCGATAACGGGAAGTTTAATGGTTTCCACCAATATACCAAATATCATTTTTTTAGAAAAAGCTTATTAGTCCCAGTGAGTCGCCAGCGTGATGTACCCGATTTTTTTGAAAATCAAACGGAGTCGCCACGCCATTTTTGTTTTAAGGGCCAAAACTTTGAAAAAGCCCGAGATCAGAGATTTAGGTTCGGAGGTCACGTTACGTGCCGGGAAGGACGTTAGTGTGCACCGGAACGCCTCGTAAACGAGTCTTCCAAACATTCAAAATCCTTTTGTTGTGTGTGTGTGTGTGTGTGTGTTTTGGCCAAAATAAGTTGAAACTGAGGTAAGTGAAAATTGGGATCTCTTTTTAAGACTTTAAACTGATCCCATGATTTTTTGGAGAATTTTTGGGTTGAGTCTTGGCACTCAAAAGATTTTTGGATTTGAAAAGCAATTCTGCCAGAATGAAAGAAGGCAGTTGACCCTTGACTTTGAAATGGACTTAAAGGCTTCAAAACCTCAGAATCTGGGGAAAGTCCGAGAATGAAAGTTTCTTAAAACACCCTAAATAGGGTTTCTGCAAAGAAACTTTCCATTTTGGAAGTAATTTGAGGGGTCAAAACCTTCTGGAAATCTCAGATGTGAAATCTGGATTTCCAGAAGCTGATGAACTGGCCTCTAAAAGAAAAATTGAAAAAAGGAGTTTTACTTACTCAAAAAATAAAATAAAAATATGTCTGGAAAGATCTGGATGTTGGATACAAAAAGTGTTTTGTAGTCAACATCCAATTCCAAGTTTTACTGGGTCCAAAAAATAAGAAAATGGACTGAGGTCTCAGAACAATGCTACTGGACAGCAAGATGTTCTTGAGGGAAAATGTGATTTTTGGGGGATTTGCATCTATGTTCACCCCATTTTCATCCCTAGACTTGATACCACTACTTTTTATTGAGTGGTTATCATATTCAAGTCATCCTTGGGGAATTTATGGGGTTTAAACATGTCCTTTGCAAAGGGAAAGGGGATATTTTGTAGAAATGAAATTAAAGAGAAAAAATCAATTTAGAGATTTAAAATATAGACCATTTGAGATGGTCATTCATGAAGATGAACTTCAAGATGACCATCTTGTGTCAAAACTCAAGTTAAACTAAACATCAAGTAGATCCAAGTAAGAAGAACAAGATGAACAAGAAGTCAAAAGTGAATTTTAGGGTTTTGAGAAGGAGGGCTTTACCAATGGTGACACCCTATCTTCCTAGGCTTGGAATTTGACTTGAGGAGTATCAAGATTTGGTGTTTGGCTTGAGGAGTATCAAGGTTTGGTGTTTGTATTTGTGTTTGGAGTGAGATTGGGGAAAGATTCAAGAGAAAATAGTGGCAATCTAGAGATTCCCACTGTTTTCTCTCTATATTTCGCCAGAACTTCGTTGCTGTGATCAAAATGTGTTGTGTAAACTGAGAGAGGAGGGTTCAATTTATAAGCCTCTGGAAAATGCAATCATATCCGCGCGGAGGTGTCTGTCAGCGTGCCTTTGTTCATTAATTACGGCTTCGGGCTTTGGACACGAGGAATATTTTTCAAAAAAATTCAAATTAACGGCCCGGTTTTGTTCCGGCGGTTTCTATTTTTGGTTTTTGACTATTTCTTTTGCTTTTTGATTCCTTTCTTGGTTTATCTTTTTTTGGCAATCCCTAATCTACCCTTACTTGGTTAGAAATGTTAGGAATGTTAGGAATTGTTAGAAATGTTATAACTTTCATTAATTTTCTAACAAAAATACTAACAAGCTCAAATTGGAGCACTTACAGTGTTCCATGGCCTTTAGTCGTCGCTCGTCTAGCAGAGCCAATTCGTCGTGTCGGCTTCGGAGCCATTCGACTTCGTTGATGTCATTTTCCAGCAGCACTCGGAGTGAGGGAATTTCCAATTCAATGGGAAGGGCTGCTTCACATCCCGTATGTCGGGGCGAATGGGGTTTCTCCCGTGGCTGTCATTCGGCGATGTGCGGTAGCCCCAAAGTGCAAGGTGCAGCTTCTCGGGCCAATCTCGTCCTCGGGTGGTCATTTTTTGGATGATCCGTTCGAGGGTTTTGTTTGCTGCTTCCACGGCGCCGTTTGTTTGTGGCCGGTAGGGAGAAGATTTGTGGCGTGTGATCTTGAATTCAGCCAGCAGTCTGTCGAATTCCCCTTCGAAGTGTGAACCATTGTCTGATATGACCTCATTTGGGATGCCGTATCGGCAGATGATATTTTCCTTAAGGAAATGCGCGACCTTCTTGGAGGTGAGTACCTTGTAGGACTTGGCTTCGACCCATTTGGTGAAGTAGTCGATGGCTACTAAGATGAACTCTTGACCGTTGCTGCCTGGCGGAGCAATTTTCCCGATGACGTTAATTCCCCAAGTGGCAAATGGCCATGGTGTAGTCATGCAGTAGAGATCGTGGGGCGGCAGATGATTGAGGTTGGAGAACGTTGACACTTGTCGCAGCTTCGGACAAAGTGGATGCAATCTG
Organism: Adenophora triphylla var. japonica; assembly: GCA_022495995.1. NCBI lineage: Eukaryota > Viridiplantae > Streptophyta > Magnoliopsida > Asterales > Campanulaceae > Adenophora > Adenophora triphylla. Next base: position 72,294 of record JAFEMH010001188.1, read on the forward strand.
CCTCCATGGAGATCCAGTAGTAGCCCATCCTGAGAATGATTTGCATCAGGGCTCTGGCGTTCATGTGGGGACCGCAAGCCCCATTGTGGACTTCGTTCATGAACTTGTTTGCTTCTTCTTGGCTGATGCAGCGTAGGAGTGGCCCATGGTAGCGTTTCTTGTATAGCATGTCCCCGAGGATGATGAAGTGAGAGGCGAGGCGTTTTAGGGCCATGATGCTCTTGGTTTTGACCCCTTCTGTGTGTGGGTCTTCCTTGTTCATGAAGGTAGTTTCCCCGCTCTTGAGGTATTGGAAGATCTGGTTATACCATGGCTCATTGATGGGCTTAGGTTCTGGTTCGATCTCACAACAGTAGGCAGGAATTTCCTTTCGTCCGACTTTGAAGGGTTTGATTGCTTTTCCTTCAGGGATTTCCACAAGGGAATCCAAGGTGGCTAAGGCATCTGCAAACCTGTTTCGGTCTCTTGGCAAGTAGTGGAAGGTGACCTCTTCGAATTGTGTGATGAGGTCTTCCATGCAGGCATGGTATTTTTGCAAGCCTGGGTCTATGGTTTTCCACTTGTTGGAGACTTGGTTGATGATCAAGGCTGAGTCCCCATAAACTTCGAGTTTCTGGACATTCCTCTCGAGTGCGGCTTGTAGTCCGGCAGCGCAGGCTTCATATTCGGCGGCATTGTTGGTTACCTCGAAATATAGCTTTATAGCAATTGGGGTGTGCTCGTCCTTGGGATCTACCAAGAGCATACCGATGCCGTTTCCCTTTTTGTTGGCTGCTCCGTCGAAGAACAGTTGCCATCGATTTTCGCCTTCGATTGCGAAGATTCCCTCGTCTGGAAATTGTGGTTCGGGGCCTCGAGCCTCGTCGGTTGGGAAATCGGCCGGTTGTTCGGCCATGGCCCGTCCCTTGATTGACTTTTGGTTTACGTACTTGATGTCAAATTCCGCTAGGAAGAAAGACCATTTGGCGAGCCTCATTGACAGAGATGGTTTGTCGAAGAGGTACTTGGCTGGGTCCATTTTGGAAACCAAGTGTACCGTGTGCGACTGCATGTAGTGCCGTAGTTTCCCGACAACCCATACCAGAGCTGCGCAGGTTTTCTCGAGGGCTGAGTAATTGAGTTATTTGCCTTGAAATTTTCGACCGACGAAGTAGATGGCGTTTTCGACTCGTGACTCCTTCTTTTCTTGACGAGCATGGCTCCAACCTGCGGTGTCGGTCACAGTTAGGTATAGCAATAGTGGCTTTTCCTCATGGGGAGGACAGAGAATCGGAGGACTCACAAGGTATGCTTTTATTTTCTCAAAGGCATCTTGGCATTCTGAGTTCCATTCGATGTCGGCGTTCTTCTTCATCAGTTTGAAGATTGGCTCGCACATGGAGGTCAATTGGTTGACGAAGCGGGCGATATATGCGTAGGCGGCCCATGAAGCTTTTCACCTGCTGTCTGAGTTTACGGTGGTCTCATTTCGATGATAGCCTTGATCTTTTGAGGATCAACCTCGATGCCTCTCTCGGTGACCATGTATCCTAAGACCTTGCCTCGGATAACCCCAAATGTGCATTTGGCAGGGTTTAGCCTCATTGAGTGTTTTCGGAGGCGATTGAAGAATTTTCTCAGGTCTGTGAGGTGTTGTCCATCTGATCCCTTTGAGTGGATGATCATGTCATCGACGTACACTTCGATCTCTTTGTGGATCATATCGTGGAAGAGGGAGGTTGCTGCCCGTTGGTAGGTAGCCCCAGCGTTCTTTAGTCCGAACGGCATTACTGTGTAGCAGTAGGTTCCCCAGGGGGTTGTAAAAGCTGTCTTTTCTTGGTCTTCTTCGGCCATCTTGATCTGATTGTAGCCGGCAAAACCGTCCACGAAGGACTTGACTTCGAAATTGGCTGTAGTGTCTACCAACATGTCGATGTTGGGTAGTGGAAAATCGTCCTTGGGACTTGCTTTGTTGAGATCTCGGAAGTCCACGCAACAGCGTACTTTTCCATTGGCCTTGGTGACCGTGACGATATTGGAGAGCCATGTGGGGTACTCGATCACCCTGATGAAGCCGACGCGGAGCATTTTTTCGATCTCTTCTTTGACTTGTAAAGACCATTCTGGCTTGATTCGGCGTAGCTTTTGCTTGATGGGCTTAGCCTCGGGATTCAAGGGAATTCGATGCTCTACAATGTTAGGATCTAATCCGGGCATGTCTCGGTAAGACCAAGCGAACACGTCCACGAACTCTTTGAGCGGTGCGATCGTGCGTCTTGCTCTGTGCCGGTGAAGAAACTTCCGATTTGCGTCTCTTTTGGCTCTTCAGCAGTTCCCAAATTCACTTTGGTTAAAACCTCCTCGGCAGCTTGGGCCCGGTTTTTCTCTCGTTTGACAACATGCTTAAAGATGTGCTTAATGTATTGTTCGTTTAATGTGTCTACTTCTTTATCAAGTGAATCGTTATTAACTGTTTGTGTGTTAGTTAATTTATCAGTTGTTAAAGATGCAATGAGAGGATACTCGGAAAGATCGAAGCATTCATTAAGAGCATACGGGAATACATTATTGGCAATGAGCTCGTAATCTTCTGGCGTGAGGCCATCAGATGATTCGATAGACTCAAATTCAAAGATAATGGACTCAGGATGAGTTTTGACACTAGACTCTAGGACTCGAGGGTCGAGACCAAGTTGTTCGATCATGTCCTTTTTCTTTGGCGGTGGAGTCAGGAGAAGGTGGCCCGGTTATTGAGTGGCAATGAGCTTGATAGGAGATGGGGCTTAAAGGGCTTTATGTCACCATTCCCAACCATTGCTATCACGAGTTATCGAAACAAAATCGATTAGATCTGGCATCTCGATTTCTTCTTTGAAGCGAGGTGGAGCGGTGGCTCGTCCCAAGCATCGTCTGCGGAGTCTTTTGCTTTTGTCTTGGGCATTACTAGCTCGAATGCGGACTCGTCCCGCTTGTTGAAGGCGTGGAGTGTTGACAGAGAGTTTTTCGAGTTCTTACGCCAAAGAGGGGTTTTCCCGAACCAAAATTCGTTGTGAATAGTGGTGGTCATGGATCCCAGTAGAGGCGGTGTGTCGAGAAATGCTCTTCGGACGGGATTTGGCTTGAGGCCTCTGAATCTTGCCAGGTTCTGCTGGAGCTTGTCCATGTTTGTCGGCCAGCTTTGTTTGGCGCTGATCAGCTCTGTTTCCTTTCCTGGATCTTCTTCCAAGTTGCCGGCCTTCTTTGTGAAGTACTTGGTCATGTCGAAGCTGTAAGGGCGAAGATCGGAGGTTGTGTGCGAGCCTCTTTTGTTATCTGTGGAGCGTTTTCGTGCAGCTCGCTTGTCCTCCGCAATGTGTTCGGGAGTAGGAGAGTATCCCAAGCCATGGAGAGTATTCTGTTCTTTGATATGGATGATTTGTTGGGTGCCCTGATGGCGTTTTCCCAAACCGAGCCCCGGGATGTAGTTCATGTGCTTCATCATTTTCATCGGGGGAGGGATCTTGTCCCAAATCAAAGGGAGGTCTATGTGGCATACCTGGGCCTTTGGGCTTTCCATGGTGAACCCTGTTAGCATCATGCCATCATCGTCGTGTTTGATCTCTAAGGCGGGACGACGTTTGTGTCGGTCCTTTCGGTGACTACACTATCGCCGTAGATAATGGTTAGATCTGTTCCTTGGACGAACTTTATGCACTGATGGAGAGTGGATGCCACCCCATTGATCTGGTGTAGCCAAGGGCGTCCCAAAATGGCAGTGAAGGTGATCGGGATGTCGATGACTTGGAAATCTGTCAGGACCATTTGTTTTCCGAACCACAAGTTCAAGGTGGCTATTCCCAAGTCTGGGCGGGATGTTGAGTCGTATGCCTTGATTGCACGAGTCGAGGGCTTTAGATCAGTTTCTTTGATCCCTAGCAAATCCATCATTTTGGCTGGAAGGACGTTCATGGATGATCCCTCATCTACGAAAACCCGTGGGAGGCGACGCTCGTCCGGTTGAATTTGTTATGTAGAGAGGCTCATTGTGGTCGGCCCCAAACTTTGGAAGGTCGAGCTCTGTGAAAGTAATGATATTGCCGTAATTAACGTTGCCGATCATACGAGCTGCTTCATCGGTGTCAGCGTGATGGGAACCATGGTGCTGGGCCAGGCTTTCTTCCAACTTGAGCTTGTGCGGGGTAAGATGAAGTGAGTAAGGACCGGAGCGAGATGTTAGCTTGAGTGCGCTTGGTGTGTTAAGACGGGATCCTCGGCCTTTGGGTCCAAGGTTTCGGCTTCTTTGGCGTAGGGCCCCTTTTCAGTTCGTGGCTCGGGTATGGGCTGGCCTTTTGTCTTTCCGTGGAGGATTCACTGGGATTTGGCCGGAACGTGTCGAACGTTCACCTCTGGACTTATGGTTTTGCTTGTCTCTCCTATTTACTGTGGTGGGAGGACCCTGATTGGTGTAAGGCCAGCTGCGCATTTCAATTCGTTCACTGTCATGGCTTTTTGAAGCATCAATAGTGGCTTTAAGATCTTCCCAAGACAGGGGTTGGATTATCTGGACCTTCGGACCTTCGGTGGCGGTGCGGAGCTCGTCCCGGTGATCATGGAGCATACATTGCCATGGCTTTGTGCGAGCTAGACTTCTTTGGAGTAGATGACATAGTAGTCAAACTTTCACGAGGGTTCTCCAAGGGTTCCGGCCCAGGATCACCCGGATTCATACCTCTTTTTCGTTTTTCTTGAGAAGATGGCTTCTTCTTTCTTCGAGGACGGCCCTCGTTCATTTCATCCTGGAATTCCATTTCCGGATAAGCACCTGCAATCACGTCCCACCGGATGTGTTCGTTGTTCGGCGGTGGTGCAGGGACCTCGGGGAGGCTGGAATGGGCGAGCTTTCCTCTGGAAGGTCTTGTGGCCTTACGTCATAACCGCATGGCTCGTATGAGGGTAACGGGTTGATTTACGGGAGACAATGAGAGACGTTAGAGGCTGTAGGAGCGATCATGACTTGGGAAGCCCCGGGTAGTTGGGTGGCTAATGTTAGAAGTGGTGCATGGCACCTTCGATCCAGGCTTGTTGCTCACCTTGACGTTTCTCAATAGCCATGAGGACCTGCCAAACTTCTTCCAATGTTGGGAAATTTCTTGGGGGTAAGGTCCCGTTCTCATCGTTGTTATCCACCGACTTGGCCATGGGGAATTATCGGGTGTCACAGTGGTGACAAGGGGAAGAGGAGGTAGGACCTTGCTGTTTTAACACAGGAGACGGGTTCCGGGTACTCTCGATCACTCGCTCATTTCTTTGGAGGGGGTGACGGGCAAGGTTTAGACACAAGAATGGCCTCACGGGATAAAAGGGGAAAGCTCACGTGGCATGCGGTTTCCATTTCTTTTATTTTCTTTTTTTTTTTGTTGTTTTAATTTACTTAAAACATGTTTTCTCGTAGTCCTAGGTAGGTTGGAAAAGATTGATCTTCTTTTTCGCAACTATGCTAGATCCTGGGTCGATGGAGACCATACGTGCGGCTATAAGCCCCTCGTTTTGCACCTATATTTCGACATCCCAGGGTGGGACGGCCCGGGCGAGGGTCCTATAGGGCAAGCGGTTTCCACCGGCCTAAAAGAAAATCGAACCTAAGGACCGAGCTTTGTCATGTTCGTTTTGATGCATTAGCCATGTGAATAGTGAACCGAGCCGGCCAAGTCAAGATCGGAGTCAAAAGTTCGGCATGACCTCTCTTTACCTTGCTTGCGCAAGGGATGCTGTGACGTTAGGCGTTGGCCGGGTCATATCGTCATGGTTGACGTACAAAGGCTTGATGACGTGGTGTCATGTGGGCATGAATGTATATCTGGGACGGAACATCGTCTGGGTGTAGCTTCGGAAATCAAGATCGGGTCAAGATTTTAGCATGACCTTTCATCGCTTTGCTTGCGCAAGGATCTTGAGTTCCGAGCCTTGACTCGAGAAAATGGCCGGCATGGTATATGTATCCAGAGTGTATGACACGGGATGGGTAAAAACCAACCGAGTGCGGGCGAGTGTGACTCAAGACTCAAACGTGCAGGGTTGACGCTTGGCTAGGATGGGATGTTTGGAATGATCCCGTGAGCATCCGAGAGGCCTAGGAAGACCAAACGGACTGCAACTGAGACCACTCCGGGTTGAGGGTTGTAGTGTGCAGTGTATCCGAGGCAGCAGTGCGCGTAGCGTGCGGTGTAATCGAGGCAGCAGTGTGAGTAGTGTGCGGTGTAACCGAGGCAGCAGTGCGCGTAGTGTGCGGTCTCTAAAATTCTTTTTCAGAGTAAAACAAAAGTTTTTGGAAGAATTTTAAATGTATGCACAGATGTATATTGATGCATTTTTTTTTTTGTATTTTTTTTTTTTGTAAAATAAAAACGAAGCACGTGCACACACACACAATAGTTAAAGGAAGGGGTAAAATGAAAGTTTGACCCCCATCATCGTTTTAAAAATCTTTTGTTTTGTTTAAAAGTTTTTAAAACAAAAAAACGACTCCAGCGGAGTCGCCAACTGAAATTACCCGGATCCGAGAGGCAGCGCAATCGCGCCCCGGCATCTGGCATTTCCTCGCTTTGCAGCGTTTTTCGGTTGGAGGTGTCTCGCCGTTTGTTTTCGCATTTGTAGAGTCGCCAGGCCATTTTTATTAAGCCCAAAACATTGAAAAAGGGCATCAGTTTAAAGATAATTTTAAACTGTTTTTTTTTGTGTGATGAGATTTTGAGTTCGGAGGTCAGATGACTCCTCGGGAAGAGAATATTAGAATATTAGAGCTCACCCGAGTCGCCTCGTAAAACGAGTCTTTCGGATACCCCTAATATCCTTTAAAATGTTGTGTGTGTGTGTGTGTGTTCTTTTAAAAATGCATGCTGTGTCGGATGTCTACATTGTACACTACGTATTGAAATGTATTGAAATAGTGTAGGAAGGAAGCCTTACAAATGTTGGTTCGTGTCTGTCTTCCGCTGAGGAATAGTGTTTGAGGTCGGAGTAGCGTTCCGGTACGGATAGGGATTGCTTCGGGAGGGGCCGGTTGTCTGCGGACAGAGTTTCGGCGTGAGTTGATGTTGCAGGCTGCGTTCGGGCAGAGGTTCGGCGTGCGTGGGGATCGCAGGGATCACTCGGGCAGAGGTTCGGCGTGCGTTGGGGTGGCAGGAGTCACTCGGGCAGAGTTTCGGCGTGGTTTGGGATTGCCGGTTTGACTCGGAAAGAGCCGGGACACCGTGGAAAGACCAGGCAAGGCCTCGGAGTACCACGAGGGGCCTCAGAGTACCTCGAGAGTGCCTCGGGGCAGCGCGGGAGCATCGCGGGAGCGCTCGGAGAGGCTTCGGAGCACCACAAGGTGTAGGTGTTAGTGCCCTAGGCCTATAGAGATAGACCTTTATGTAATGTCATTGTTCATTTATATATGAGATTGCTTCTTTGATTATTATATGTGTTTGAATGTTTAGTTATAATAATCGTGTCCCTAGTACTTATGAAGCACTAGTATGAAGTCTAATGGATAATCATGTGATGATTATATGCATGGAGATGCACATTAGATTCATGGGTACTTGTTAGAGAACAAGGTACTGGACTTGACCCATTATGAGATTTATGTCATGGTCATATGTCATAATTAAATCTCATATAGTCATATCATTGATATCCTTTGACCTGAGATTATCATCGTCTTCCGCTCGATGAATATCATGTTTGATATAGTTTAACGTTGTCTTTAACCGGATGACAATAAGGGCTATCATTGGCATGGTATGATTCTTGTTGGGAAGAATGATAAGTCAAGATGGAAATTGTCCATCGTAAAGAGAGATGTTTGCTAGGCCACTCGTAAGTAAGATTGATGTAGTGCATGGCCATGCCCGAAGGAATTAATGTGATTAATATCATTCGATTAATCAATTTACTTGGTAACGAGAAAGCATTGAACAATATGAGTTGACGTGGACCATGACTCATGTTCAATATAACATCGTGTGACAATGGGATTGTGATATGTTCTATATAGGAAATCGAACTTGATATTATATTATTTGGGTAGGCATGATGGCTTGCTAGAGTCCGCTCATGTCTTATGAGGATCGATGTTATCGAACTCATTGCCAACATAATATAGTCCTATGGGGTCACACGCATCGAACGAATTGTCAAAAATGAAGAATATGGAGTTTTTGTTCTCAGGGGACGACTCGTCCCCAGACCAGAACCAACTATTCCCCTTAAGGGGACGCCTTGGTCGAAGCTGGGTGCCGGGGACGGACTCGTCCCACAGGGGGCGGCTCGTCCCCGGGCCTTTGGACGCGGAATTGACTTAAAACTAGGGTTTTCGCGAGGGGAAAAGTTTTATAACGTATAAATACTTACCCCTGGTTGCCCTAGCCGTCATTAGAACGTTTTGGCTTGAGAGAAACACTAAAAGTGAGAGATTTCAATTGAGATTTGAGAATCAAGCACTACCAAATCCATTGTTCTTCATTGATTGAAAGGTGTTTCAATCAATAGGATCTAGCAATCCTCCTAGAAGAGTTCTAGGGTTCGTTCATCGCGTGGATACACATAGAGGATCTTCGCTCGTCAAGATCTTTGGTTCGTGATTCCCGGTCGTTCATCAAGGATTAACAAGGTCGTTCAATCTGGAGTTGGGTCAAGTTTATCAAAGGCAAAATCATTCAAGGTTGGTATTTCTATTTCATCTTTCTTAATTATTCATCTAGAACGGATTCTAGGGCTTGGAGTTTTTCGAGTTATTGTTTATTCCGCTGCGCATGGACCCTCGGAAACCCTACAGTGGTATCAAAGCCTGGTTCATGATGCTTAGTTAGATAATCATGATAATTGTGTAATATGATTATATGAATTTTCATGATGTGCATGATCTAGAATATGAAATTGTATGAGTTTTACTTGTGAAGTAATTGTATATATAGATATACCATGATTATGTAATTGTAATATATGATTAATATGATTAATCTAGATTATGGGATGTCAATTTCATTAATATGATTAATGTGATTAATCTAGGATGTTTGTGAAGTATTACTTGGTATATTGGCTGGACACCAAAACCTTCCCCACAGGCACTTCGATGGAAGTGTGGGATAAACTTGGAGCACGTGGCCGCGTACTAGTAATTACTGATCAAATGTGATATGTGTTGCATCATTCCATGTTCATAATTATGCTCATATAGTTTTCATGAATCAACCTTGGGATGTAATTGATAAGCATGAAAAATTGAACCTTCTTTGTAATTTGAGTTTGTTTTATGCCACCCATGTTTAAACACTTGTGAGTACACGGGTAGTTTCATGTAGGCTACGCCACAGCGAGGTACATTGATTCTATCTTTGTATGATCAAGATGAGCAAATAGTGATTGCTATACGTTTAACATGGTTGAACTCAATTAGGCTATCAAAACGGTTTTGGGCCTAAGGCATAAGATGAGATTGAAACATGTGACATATGATGTCTATAATCTCATAATGATCTAAGAGTCATATATAGATATGATTGATAAATGTTATCTACCTTTTTAGTTTAATTTTGAGCAGTCGTGCCATAGCCGACTTGAAATTAAATTAAAGTTGGGTCTTAGCCTATTAAATTATATTATACATGTTTGTATAAGAAGGTTATATAATTTAGTGGGAGTATTTGTGAAATACGTTAATTAATCTCTTAAATGAATTGGTACTTATATGTGTTCATATCTTGTTGCATATCTTTGTAGATCAATGGCGTAAACAATAATCAAAACATGTCACTTTGCGATCGGTCCTTGAGAAGGACAAGTTAGAGGAGAATGGCAATAACTATGTGGATTGGATCCGCGGTTTGGGAATTGTTCTCAAACAGAAAGGAAGTTGTACATTCTCGATGGACCCGTTCCACCCGAGCCGGCTGCTAATGCAACTAAAGCGGAAAGGGACCAACATAAGAAGCATATGGATGATTCTATTGATGTTGGTTGCACGATGCTTGCTACCATGTGTAAGGCTCTTCGAAGGACCTTGTACACATGGAAGCCTATGATTTGGGAAATCATTTGAAGGAAATGTTCCGAGTTGCAAGCACGTATGGAAAGGTTTGACACTATGAAGGCTCTTCATTCATGCAAGATGATTGAAGGACAACCTTTGTTGGGCCTCATGTGTTGAAGATGAAGGGTCACCTCGAACACCTTGAGAGGCTTGGGTATCCTATCCGATTAGAGGCGGCTACGGATATGATATTGCATTCACTCCACGAGAGTTATAATCGGTTTGTTACTGAATTATAACATGAATGGGATGAATAAATCTCTATCCGAATTGCATGGGATGCTAAAGAATGCGGAGAACAATATTACCAAGAAAACCAATCAAGTGTTGATGGTGAATAAAGGAAAGGGGTTCAAAAACAAGGGTAAAGCAAAAGTTGCTAAACCGGAGGCAAAGGTTGCCGTTCTTTGAGAAGCCTAAACCCAAATCCCAAAAGGATGCGGTGTGCTACCATTGCAAGGAAGCTGGGCATTGGAGGCGTAGCTGCAAGCTTTATCGGGAAGGATCGAAGAAGAAGGGCAATGAGATTGCCATGACTTGAGTATCTATGTGATAGATATTTTACTTTCTACCTCTAGTTCTTGGGTATTAGATACCGGATGTGGATCTCACATTTGCCTAAATGTGCGGGGACTAAAGAATAGAAGGTTGCTCAAAGAGGGTGAAGTAGATCTACGGGTTGGAAATGGAGCAAGAGTTCTGCATTGGCCGTAGGGACTTACGAAGTCACTTTACCAAGCGGATTAATTTTAGTTTTAAATAAGCATTATTATGTTCGGGATTTGAGCGAAACATTATTTCTATTTCATGTTTAGACAATGAGGGTTACAATTTTCTTATTGCGAATAAGAAATTTTCAATTTATTTGAATGACATGCTTTATTGTGTTGCTCATTCTTTTAATGGCCTTTATGTCTTGGATGTTGAGAATAATGTTGATAATGTCTATCATGTTAGTAAGAAATCCAAACCAAATAATGTGAATGACACATATAAATGGCATTGCCGTCTTGGGCACATAAACGAGAAACGCATCTCTAAACTCCATAAAGATGGATATTTAGACTCATATGATTATGAATCATATGATGTTTGCGAAGTCTTGTTTATTGGGCAAGATGACTAAAGCACCTTTTACTAAGAGTAGTGAAAGGGCTAGTGATTTGTTGGCTCTCGTACATGCGATGTATGTGGACCAATGAATAGCATTGCTAGGGGAGGATTTCGGTACTTCATAACGTTCATCGATGACTTATCCGGATATGGCTACGTCTATCGATGAAGTACAAAAGTGAAGCATTTGAGATATTTAGAATATTTCAAAGTGAAGTACAAAATCAACTTGGCAAAACTATTAAAACACTTCGATCCGATCGAGGTGGTGAATATTTGAGCCAAGAATTTGACGATCATACGAAAAGTTGTGGAATTGTTTGAGAACTTACTCCACCCTAACACCACAATGGAATGGTGTGTTCGAGAGGAGAAATCGAACTCTATTAGATATGGTTCGATCGATGATGAGTCAAGTGAACCTTCCTATTTCCTTTTGGGGACATGCACTGGAAACAACCGCTTTCACACTTAACAAGGTCCCTACTAAATCGGCTCCTAAAACCCCACATGAGATGTGGCATGGAAGAAAGCCTAGCTTATCTTTCATGAAGATTTGGGGATGTGAGGCTTATGTAAAGAAATTGGTTTCTGAACATAAACTTGCACCTAGATCTGATAAATGTATTTTCGTTGGTTATCCTAAGGAAACGAAAGGATATCAATTTTACAACCAATCCGAGAACAAAGTGTTTGTTGCTCGACACGGTGTCTTTCTAGAGAAAGAGTTTCTCTCTAAAGAAACTAGTGGGAGTAAAATTGATCTTGAAGAAATTCAAGAACATGAAAATGACATAGAGCCGATAGTAGAGACGGAACCAAATTCACAAGCTGTTGTGGAACCGGTTCAAGATACACAAGTTCTTCGCGGATCGGATAGGATACGATCCGAACACGAGAGATATGGATTTCTCATGACGGAAAGTAATGAAGTAGAAATCATTGAGAATGATGAACCTACTTCCTATCAAGAGGCGATGTCCACTCCTGATTCGGACAAGTGGCTAGGAGCCATGGAATCCGAAATCAAATCCATGTACGATAATCAAGTTTGGAACTTGATTGATCCACCCGAAGGTGTAAAAACCATAGGGTGCAAGTGGGTTTTCAAAAGCAAACCGACATGGATGGGAAGGTACATACTTGTAAGGCTAGGCTAGTTGCTAAGGGGTATAGGCAGATTCATGGCGTTGACTATGATGAAACCTTTTCGCCCGTAGCAATGCTTAAGTCTATTAGAATCCTAATTGCCATAGCCGCATATTACGACTATGAGATATGGCAAATGGACGTCAAAACAGCGTTTCTTAACGGAAACCTACTTGAGGATGTATACATGATACAACCTGAAGGGTTTGTCGATCCAAAGGATTCTAACAAAGTGTGTAAGTTGCAGAGATCCATTTATGGATTGAAGCAAGCTTCCCGGAGCTGGAATCTACGTTTTGATGAATCAGTCAAAGAGTTTGGCTTCATCAAAAATGAAGATGAACCTTGTGTATACAAGAAGATAAGTGGGAGCATAGTGCTATTTCTGGTATTGTATGTCGATGACATCTTGCTCATTGGAAACAATGTTCCTGCACTTGAGACTGTAAAGTCCTGGTTAGGAAAATGTTTCTCAATGAAAGATATGGAGTGAGCGGCTTATATCCTTGGTATCAAGATCTATAGAGATAGATCAAGAAGGATGATTGGTTTGAGTCAGAGTACATATATTGACAAGGTCCTTAGAAGATTCAGCATGGAAAATTCTAAGAGAGGATACTTGCCAATGGGACATGGCATTACTCTTAGCAAGACTCATTGTCCTAAGACAAATGATGAGCGAAAGAGGATGAGTGATATACCATATGCTTCGGCAATTGGGTCTATCATGTATGCCATGTTATGTACTAGACACGATGTCTCGTACGCTCTAAGCGCAACGAGTAGATACCGATCGATCCTGGTGAGAACCATTGGATAGGCTGTCAAGAATATCCTTAAGTACTTGAGAAGGACTAAGGATGTATTCTTGGTATTTGGAGGAATGGAAGATGATGCTGGTTGTAAAGGGTTACACGGATGCAAGCTTCCAAACCGACAAAGATGACTATAGATCGCGATGCAGTTTTTGTGTTTATGCTAAATGGAGGTGCTTTGTTTGTTGGAAGAGTTCCAAGCGAGCAACATTGCGATTCTACAACGAAGCCAAATACATAGCGGCATCGAGATGCGGCTAAGGAGGCGGTTTGGATCAAGAAGTTCGTTAGTGACTTAGAAGTCGTTCGAGTATCACTAACCCGATAGAGCCGTTCCGTGACAACAATGGTGCTATTGCCCAAGCAAAAGAACCAAGGTCACATCAGCGATCCAAACACATTTGAGACGCTTCCACCTCATTCAAGAAATGCGTGAAAGGGAGGACGTCAAGATATGCAAGGTACCAACGGATGACAACATCTCGGACCCTCTCACCAAGCCTTTACCACAAGCTAAACATGATGGTCATGTTAGGTCCATGGGTATAAGATACATGAATGATTGGGCCTAGTGCAAGTGGGAGACGTAGGTGTTAGTGCCCTAGGCCTATAGAGATAGACCTTTATGTAATGTCATTGTTCATTTATATATGAGATTGCTTCTTTGATTATTATATGTGTTTGCATGTTTAGTTATAATAATCGTGTCCCTAGTACTTATGAAGCACTAGTATGAAGTCTAATGGATAATCATGTGATGATTATATGCATGGAAATGCACATTAGATTCATGGGTACTTGTTAGAGAACAAGGTCTTGGACTTGACCCATTATGAGATTTATGTCATGGTCATATGTCATAATTAAATCTCATATAGTCATATCATTGATATCCTTTGACACGAGATTATCATCGTCTTCCGCTCGATGAATATCATGTTTGATATAGTTTAACGTTGTCTTTAACCGGATGACAATAAGGGCTATCATTGGCATGGTATGATTCTTGTTGGGAAGAATGATAAGTCAAGATGGAAATTGTCCCTCGTAAAGAGAGATGTTTGCTAGGCCACTCGTAAGTAAGATTGATGTAGTGCGTGGCCATGCCCGAATGAATTAATGTGATTAATATCATTCGATTAATCAATTTACTTGGTAACGAGAAAGCATTGAACAATATGAGTTGACGTGGACCATGACTCATGTTCAATATAACATCGTGTGACAATGGGATTGTGATATGTTCTATATAGGAAATCGAACTTGATATTATATTATTTGGGTAGGCATGATGGCTTGCTAGAGTCCGCTCATGTCTTATGAGGATCGATGTGATCGAACTCATTGCCAACATAATATAGTCCTATGGGGTCACACGCATCGAACGAATTGTCAAAAATGAAGAATATGGAGTTTTTGTTCTCGGGACGACTCGTCCCCAGACAGTAACCAACTATTCCCCTTAAGGGGACGCCGGTCGAAGGCCGGGTGCCGGGGACGACTCGTCCCACAGGGGATGACTCCGTCCCCTGGGCACCTGGATCGACGCGGAATTGACTTAAAACTAGGGTTTTCGCGAGGGGAAAAGTTTTATAACGTATAAATACTTACCCCTGGTTGCCCTAGCCGTCATTAGAACGTTTTGGCTTGAGAGAAACACTAAAAGTGAGAGATTTCAATTGAGAATTGAGAATCAAGCACTACCAAATCCATTGTTCTTCATTGATTGAAAGGTGTTTCAATCAATAGGATCTAGCAATCCTCCTAGAAGAGTTCTAGGGTTCGTTCATCGCGTGGATACACATAGAGGATCTTCGCTCGTCAAGATCTTTGGTTCGTGATTCCCGGTCGTTCATCAAGGATTAACAAGGTCGTTCAATCTGGAGTTCGGTCAAGTTTATCAAAGGCAAAAGCATTCAAGGTTGGTATTTCTATTTCATCTTTCTTAATTATTCATCTAGAACGGATTCTAGGGCTTGGAGTTTTTCGAGTTATTGCTTATTCCGCTGCGCATGGACCCTCGGAAACCCTACACAAGGGAGCTCGGAAGGCCTCGGAAGGATCCGAAAGGGGCCGGGAGTGCCTCGAGAGGACTTAGAGGGGAAGCCAGAAGGCTTAGGGAGGAAGAGAGAAGTGGGAGGTGTGTGAAAATGAGGAGGGGGAGCCCTCTATTTATAGTGCCAGATTTGGTGCAAGAAGGTCCGTACGGACCTCCCTGGTAATCCAGAATTTTGGTTTTCCTCGATTTGAGAGAATCTGTGATGATGGTGAATATTCTGCAATTATGATGTCCCCTGAGCAATAAGGTCCGTACGGACCAACTTGACATGCAAAGAGGTCCGTACGGACCAACTCTGCAGGAGGGTAATCATTTTCCCCGGGATTTGAGGAAATATTGTGGACTTTAAGAGGATTCAGTAATTATTAAAGCAAAGAGGTCCGTACGGACCATGTATGCTTTTCCAATTTCCTGAAAATTCCCAAAAGGTCCTTTTGTCCCTTTTTGTCCCAGAAAGGCCCCTCCCTTGGTTTGGCTGGGGGTTTTGAGAGGGTTTTGGGTGCCAGAGGTCGTCGAGACTGTGTTGATGAGTCTGCGGTGTTTCCCGTGTGCTTGAAAGGGGGTGATCCAGATTGGGGTACTTACACCAGGAACGTCTCGCCCAAAACTAGCGGCACGATGTCTCCCCCGCTCCGGCACTGCCTCACCAAGTCAGTACGCTGTGATGGCACACACCCAGAGACGTGAACGTGAACAGAGTAGCGATCGCGCACAGAGCGAACGCATCCCACGAAAAGACGCTCCCCTCAGCTCCGGCAAATCTTTCGGGCAGTCCCGAAATGTCAACATAATCAGTATCCAGTATCAGCATCCCGTATGCTTCTCCAGCCGAGATACCAAGCAAAGACACTAGCTTCTCAACAGTGGCCATGCCACCAGCATGCGGAAGAACTAGCTGTTCCGTCTCAGGTCCTCCCAGAATGGCCCGGAAATCTTCAAACGTAGGAGTGACTTCGTTGTACAAAAAGCTGTACACATTCCTCCGTACGTCCCATAAGCGAGACGCGACTCTCAAAAGATCCCAATCTGGCATGAGCTCCTTTAAAGCCCAAACAGATTTAATCCCGTAACAGCCTTCGAAAAACCCCTTGTTCTGCCTCGTGTGGTTCCACACCCACGACTGAAAATTGTCCAAATATCGCTCTTGCATCCGAGACGATAGCTTGGGAAAGGGAGCCATGACAGAAAGTGAAGAAAGCCTAAGAAGTTTGAGAGAATTCAGCTAAACTGATCAAAAGCAATGCGCAGTTTCTTACAAATTGCAAAGCTGAAACTGCAATTTAAAGAATTCTGAAATTCACTCCTAGTCCGGCCGGACTCCCTCTACAGTTGACTTGGTCAACTCTGCAGCCAGCTGCTCCTGAATTGGAAACAATTCCAAACAATTCCCTGTTCATCCTTTATGAAACCTGCGTGCTGCCCCTAGTTTCATTCAACCAATGTCAATATCCCTTCCGCCCCGGGCTCGTGCAACAGTGCAAATAATTAATAATCAGTGCATATAGGCTTAATTTTTGACCCGTTCAATTTTTAATGCATGTCTCATTTTATTTATTTTTGATTAACCTACTTCCTTATTTGCCAAAAAATAACAGAAGGTGATCACAGAATAAATGTGCGAAGTACAGGTTCCGTCCCACGGGCGCCTTTTTCGAATACAGTTCAAATCAAATCGTTCCAGACGATACAAAAAAAAGAGAGAAGGAAAGCAGTAAAAAAGGACTACTTTGAGTCCTGCTCATCATCCGAGCACTCGACGCACTGCTCCACTGCTGCCGGATCCGTCGCAAACAGGAACTCGTCAAATTCCTCCAGGCGGGAATACGTGAAAGGACTCCTCGGCGTATGCGAACTCGAGGACTCTCCCCTCTCGCGCCCCGAGTGCGAAGAAGAATGAGCTCCAAATCCAGCCGTTCCGCCCACGAACTGGCCAAATCCCTGTGTAAAGTCCTCCCCACTAGCCGTGGGAGCAGGCGAACCTCTCGGCCTAAACAGCCTCGGCTCACGGACATCCACGCTCCTCCGGGAACTGCAGCGCATAAACGCCACGAGCCTCCTAGCGTAGGCCGTCCACCAGCCTCATAGCGTCGTTGTACGTACGGCCAGACACCTGCGAACCAGGAAGGTCATCAGAAGACGAACAGAAAGTACAGACGCAACATTTGCAGAATGCTACTATCAAATGCAGAAAACCAAAAAGTGCTCACCGAAGCATTGGGGTCAACCCTGTATCGTGGTCTCGGCTCATCCGGGAGTGGGATCACAGGTCGCCTGCGCGAACCGTCCAGCCCCTCGTACGCCAGCCTAGCGCGTGGGAGCGGGAGATCTCGGGGATATCCAGGGCCATCGCCCTCCCTATGCTGCACCTGCGGGCTCCTCAGCCTCATCCTCAAGAAAGTATCATAGGCGGCCCCCGCTATGATGTACTCGGTATAGAACACGCCCTGTCTATACCTCCCTAACTCCTCCATCGGCATCTCCCGAGGATGCTGCATGTGCATAGGAGGATCCACCGGCACCAACGGAATGGACCCCGGGCCGTGCTGACGGGTCACCCGCTCCCCCAGATACATAGCGTCGCAATGAAGTCCCACCAGGAGCTTCCTCCGCCGCGTCACCTCGCTAGCAACCTGAACCACGCCATAGTGGAACCGACTCCACCAGGTCAGCTGGATCCTCTCGGAGAACTCCCGGTTCAGTGCCAGAGATACCTCCTCGTATGACACTCGAGTGCCGACTCTCGACGAGACCGCCCTCTTCGCTCTCTTCTGCCAAACCAGCATGGCATGGAACAGGGGTCGATACGCCTCCTTGATGTCCCAATCCTGCGGACTGAACACCTCATAGCGCCAGACCTGCCAAGTAAATGGAAAGTTATGTCAGCTACAGAGCAGATACATACGAGTACATAAAAGAGACAAGGAAGTGAAAAAGGACGTGAACTTACATCCAAGACAGGTGTGAAGCAGCTAAAGGAGTGCTCCTCTCCCCGCGAGAACCTGTCCAGGGAATGATAGAGCTCGGCCAGTCCAGCCTCTCCCCATGCAAACCCCCTCACGGTATCCAGATCTGTCAGCGACCCGAGCAGAGGGAAGTGACAGGACGTTTCAGAAGTCGGGAACAAAGTCGCTGACAACGCGAACCAAATGAACCCTCGAGCCAGGCGCTCCGCGGTCATCCTCAAAGACCCATCCAAATAATCTGTGATGCCCATCTGCAGATGCCTCTCCATCGGCCTGTACCGAATGCCTAAGCCCCTGGCATCGGTAATATCAAAACCCAGCAGCTCTGACAACTGCCCCGGGGTATAACCATCCACCCACACCAGCGTGTTGCCATAGGTCGGCAACCCGGTGATAGCAGCAAAGTCAGTGGGAGTCACCGTCGCTTCCCCCCATATGAAATGGAAAGTATGGGTCGTATCCCACCAATACTCGCTCAAGGCTACATACATGGACCTGGCCCTTGGCGTCGCAGCTATCGCAGCTACCCCACTGATAAACCCAGCCAATCCGGAGTCAAGCACCAGCTGCCGTGGACTCCTCTCTCCCTCTCGAGCCACGTCCGGGAAAGCCTCCCACAACGCTCGCACTGCCTCAAAGGCACCCCGACTCTTCTGGTTGTGGGTATCAACCGTCCCTCGCCCCTGCAGGTGAACAAGACAATAGCAACATCAACAGAATGCACGAACGAATGTCAGAATGATGCAATGCAATGGCATTTCTTATTCCTTTCCTAAAATATTTCCATCCCGGTTGGAGTATTGACGGTCCAAGATTTCAAAATCTTTCGAAAACTCCGTCGAATCCGGAACTTTCAAAACATTTCGAAAACTCCGTCGAATCCGGAACTTTCAAAACATTTCGAAAACTCCGTCGAATCCGGAACTTTCAAAATCTTTCGAAAACTCCGTCGAATCCGGAACTTTCAAAATCTTTCGAAAACTCTGTCGAAACCGGAACTTTCAAATCTTTTCGAACATTTCGAAAATTTACTCCGTCCCGAATTAAAGCTACTTTAATTTTGGAAAATGCATCTAGACATGGAATTTTGCAACCAAAATTTTTATGTCATCTACCCATAGTGTCAATTGAACTACATCCTAGTCAATTTCGACAAAAATTCATAGCAAGGTCAAAAGCCCCAATTCGGGCACCAAAATCCCTAAGTTCATTCCTAATCAAATTTCTAACATTTAAAGAATGCACATTCTTAAAATTAATGGAATTTGAAGGAAGCTTACTTGTCTCTCGATCCCTCCTTTGGAGTTGTGTTGGTCCCTAGCCGGGTAAAACTCCGCCAGATTCAATGGATGAACAATGGTTCGAATGGTCCGAACCAACCGCGTTCTTTCGTCATCGGTCCTTCCATGGCGAGCCATCGGTTCCCATTCACCTTCCATAGCAATTTTCCTTCACAAATTTGAGCAAATATTGCAATTTGGGGTGGAAAATTTTCTCCCCTCAGTTAGACATTTCTAACATCCTATCCCCCGAGGATAAATTCCCAGTTAGTCTTCACTAACGCTCGTCTCCAGACGTTAAATTCTCAGTTAGTTTTCACTAACGCTCGTCTCCAGACGTTAAATTCCCAGTTAGTTTTCACTAACGCTCGTCTCCAGACGTTAAATTCCCAGTTAGTTTTCACTAACGCTCGTCTCCAGACGTTAAATTCCCAGTTAGTTTTCACTAACGCTCGTCTCCAGACGTTAAATTCCCAGTTAGTTTTCACTAACGCCCGTCTCCAGACGTTAAATTCAATCCCAGTTGACGTTTGACATTCAAACGCTCAATCATGTCTCCGGACATTCCAGTTACAATCCCGTCTCCAGACGTTAAATTCAATCCCAGTTGACGTTTGACGTTCAAACGCTCAATCATGTCTCCGGACATTCCAGTTACAATCCCGTCTCCAGACGTTAAATTCAATCCCAGTTGACGTTTGACATTCAAACGCTCAATCATGTCTCCGGACATTCCAGTTACAATTCCGTCTCCAGACGTTAAATTAAATTCCCAGTTGACGTTTGACATTCAAACGCTCAATCATGTCTCCGGACATTCCAGTTACAATTCCGTCTCCAGACGTTAAATTATATCCCCAGTTGACGTTTGACGTTCAAACGCTCAATCATGTCTCCGGACATTCCAATTGCATCTCCGTCTCCCGACGTTAAAATTTCTAGTGGTTTTCACCATCGTTCACTTCCCCGGCCGCCAGTCGTAAGCCCGATCGTCCCACTGCAGCGGCCATCAAGGTAAGCCCGCACAACAATCCCTCTTCGGCCATCAAGGTAAGCCCGAATGCTCATCCCCAGCAGGATTTTAAAGAAGAAATGTTGATCCTTCTGAGTTGCTAATAACGCCAGTTTAACACAACCGTTCCCATCATTGCTACCTCATCCCCAGCAGGATAAACCTGGCAGTCATCGTAAGCCCAGCATCCAAGGCACGAACGCCTTCGTCCCAGGATAAGCGCATCCTCGCAGCTCCGGTTTGAGGCGCCACACGCCCTCTTCAGTATCAGCAACTCCGGTTTGAGGCGCCACACGCCCTCTTCAGTATCAGCAACTCCGGTTTGAGGCGCCACACGCCCTCTTCAGTATCAGCAACTCCGGTTTGAGGCGCCACACGCCCTCTTCAGTATCAGCAACTCCGGTTTGAGGCGCCACACGCCCTCGTCAGTATCAGCAACTCCGGTTTGAGGTGCCACACGCCCTCGTCAGTATCAGCAACTCCGGTTTGAGGCGCCACACGCCCTCAAAGGTTTCAGGGATCCCAGGTCCAGACGCCTCACAATAGTCTCCATTCAGGTTCCGGTACCTCGCAATGGTCTCATTCAGGTTCAGACGCCTCCAAACAGTCTCGCTTAGGTCAAGGTCCCCACGCGCGGCCCTTGCACCTACGAACTACGATCGGCTTGATTCCCGCTCGGGATACGTAGGAATCCTTTCGCTAAGGGTCCAGCCAGATGACCGCCCATGTCTTTCAAAGTAAGGCATCCCGATTTGGATCCTTATCATTTTCAACGACCCCACCTCCTTCTGAGGAGACGTCACTGAGGGGCTAACTGTAAGTACCCAAATCTGGATCGTCAAAATCCGTGAGAAAGTAAACCGAAATCCATTAACTGGCCCGCTCCAGGTTAACCAGAACTCGTTAAGCTCCCCGTTGCCATGCCAACGAGACGTCCCGGGACTGCCCCGTGCATCCCGACGTCGAAGCGTACTTAACACGTGTCATCTCACGTAAAAGTATGGCTTTCCCTGAAAAACGCACTTTCCGGCACTTTCCGGGGCGTTTCGGAAATTTTCCGGACTGTTATTTTAAAAAATGGACAAAACCGGGATCGGGGAACGAACTCCCACACCTTTGGTGACTCACAGGGCACGTGACAGCCATGCCACCTCCCTCTAGTCACCTTTCAATCACAAATCAAGGCCAAAAGACCAAAATACCCCTGGATTTCAGTCAAAGTCCGACCGGACTCCCTGTGCAAATTTTCTGAAATTGCCAGCAAGCCCCTCAAAATTCCAAAATATCAAAAAACCCTGAAAAACAGTCTAAGTCCGTCCGGACTCTTACTGCAATTTTCACCTATAAATAGAAGTTGCTGTCAATGCCAAAAAGAGGAAGAATTTACTCCAAAAAATCACATACCCCACGGCCCAAACTCAGTTTCACCCCTCCCGAGCTCCCGTTTTGTCTCGATTCGCGTGAAACTTCCGTATTTCAATCAAATACGCCCCTCACTACTCTGAAACACCGTTTCAAACTACTTTCCGTGTCCCGTACACACCCCCGAGCCAAAGGAGTCAACCCCAGCCATAGGTATAACTCCCTCTCTCTGAATCTCTCGTTTCGTCTCGGTTTATGCGCCAGTCGCTACAACCGTTTCGAACAACATTATTGAAATGTAGACACCTCCGTCTAACGGGGTCCGATACGTTTTAGCCCCTCGATCCTCTTCTCTTCCCGTAAGAGAAGTAATCATGGGTTAAAACGGCGTTCCGACCCCGTTCCGTTTACTTTTTACGTCATTTACCATTCCGGATCGATCGATCCGTTGATCGTCATTTACTTTCTGTCATTTACCATTTCCGAGCCGTTTTGGCTCGTTGATCGTCATTTACCATTCCGAGCCGTTTGGCTCGTCGATCGTCATTTACAATTCCGAGCCGTTTTGGCTCGTTGATCGTCATTTACAATTCCGGATCGTTTGATTCCGTTGATACTGCTTTAAATACTGTCATTTACAAAGTCCGACCCGTTTGGATCGTGATAGTATTTACTTTTCAAAGTCCGAGTCGCAACCCGATTCGTTTATTGCATGTCATTTAATACGCATTTTTCCCGTAAAAATCGCTAACAATGTAATGCCCGGTTCAAAACCGGAGTTCGTCCTTCGAACTCTCTTTCAAAACGCGCGAAATGACGTTTGGCCTCCAAACGCTCATCTTCAAACTAAAAGCCGCCATTTGACACATAAAAATCATTTAATACGCATTTTTCCCGTAAAAATCGTTAACAATGACTCGCCCGGTTCAAAACCGGAGTTCGTCCTTCGAACTCTCTTTCAAAAGCTCAAAATCGACGTTTGCCACGCAAACGCTCATTTCAAACTCAAAACCGACGTTTGTCATTCAAACGCTCGTCTTTTCAAACAAAGTCACCTAATCAACGTTTGACATTCAAACCAAGATTAAGCTTGTCATTCAAGCTCCCATTTCAAAACACACACACACACACGTTTTCGAGAAAGGTAGAAAGACTCGTCATGCGAGGCATTTCGGGTGATCTCGTAATACTCTTCCCGAAACGTAACGTGACCTCCGAACCTAACAATCTCTGGTACTCAATGCTTTTTACTCGTTTTTGCTACCAATAAAAATGATCCCCTGTTTTCAAAGCCTTTTCCTAAGTTTTTGCTACCAATAAAAACGATACCTTTTCACAATAGCCGTTTCTCAACGTTTGGGCTCAAAATACAAAAACCGCGTGGCGACTCCTCATTTTCCTTCCCATGAAGCGAGGTCTCAGACACCAACACCCCGCGAAAGACAACCGCTTTCGCTCGCGCGAATCCGGGTAATTTCAGTCACAAACCCGAAAAAGTGCTGGCCGCCCCGGTAATAAGCCCAAGTCTCCGAGCCCTCGGTCGGACTCATCATGTCAGCAGGAGGCTCCATAGGTGCCAGCAAAGGCGCGCCGTCGCCATGCTGGCGCGTCACCCTATCCCCCAAGTAATAAACGTCGCAAGACAATCCCCTCAATATCCTCCTCTCTACCGTCCATCTCTCCACGCCCTTCAGCTGCTCCACGTCAAAACGACCCCAGGGGTAGAACCTCATCCTCTCATCTGTCTCCGCTCTCATAAGGGGCCGACGCTCCTTGTACTTGAGGGTCGTGCGCCCCCGAGCACCCCTCTTCTCCCGAGCCTGCCTAGTCCAGGGGAGCATAGCCGGATATGCCCCAATGTGCTCCGCCGGCTGCCGCCACATCGTGACATGAAAGAACTCCAGAGCCCATACCTGCGAAAGGAAAAGGTTACATCAGTTAAAGTTCGGAAAAGAAACAACACGCACAAAAGGAAAAGAAAAGGCAGAAGCTTGTACCTCCAGCGGAAACTCAAAGCATGTAAGGGAGCTCACAGCCTTCCGGCTGTACCTGTCTAGAGCAAAATAAAGCTCTGCTAGCCCGGCCTCCCCCCAGGCCACCTCTCCAGCTCTCTCCACATCCGTCAACGTCCTCAGCAATGCAAACACAGCCGTCCCCTCGGCATGTCCAAACAACGTACTTGAAAAAGCGAACCACAGAAAAGACCTAGCAATCTGCTCAGCAGCTATCCTCTCGTCACCAGCCTCATACCTCGCTATGCTCTCCACGATCTTCCCGTGGATCACTGCATACTCCATCCCCATCCCCTTCTTGGGACTGGGGACAAAACCTAAAAGATCCTGCAACTCCCTGTCACTGTAGCCATCCCGCCACTCAATGCTACGTCCCTTAAAGGACAAAACCGTGATCGCAGCATAGTCAGAAGGCGTAACTGTAGCCTCGCCCCAAAAGAAGTGGAAGGTGTGGGTCACGTCCCACCAATGCTCCACCAAGGCAAAAGTCAAGCCCTTGCTCTTCGGCAACTTCACCAACCCCCTCAAGCACTCAACGAACTCGTACAACCCCGTCTCAATGACAATCTGCCTCGGACTCATCATCGTCCCTCTACCCAAGATCGGAAGCTGGTCCCATAGGCTAATCACAGCCTCAACTGATCCCCGGGTCTTCAGCTTGTTCAGCTGATCCCGCACAAATCGATCACCGCCCTGCGATTGAAAAACAAGATCACATTTGCATCAAAAAGCATACACAAGCTTCGAAATTTTTCGGCAGCATAATGGCATACAATGAACTCAACCCCATTTTTCTTGCACAAAAGAAAAAGTTTTTCAGCAATCACCATTCACCATTCATTCATGCATAAAGGGACATGTCAATGACAAGAAGTCAACAGAAGCAAAACTCCGTCCCGTTTTTCATAAAATAGCACACATAAACAATTTTCCACATTCAATCATTCATAAGGAGTCAACAAAAGCAAAACTCCGTCCCATTTTTCACAAAAAAATCCTATTTTTACAAAAAAGCACGCATGAATAATTCTTTTGCATTCATCTCATTCATAAAAATATCATCTCATTGCAAAAAATCCCACATGCAAAAGTCCGTCCCGGATTCGGCAAAATTTTCGTCACCTCATATTTCAAAAATGGCAAATCGCCCATTCTTTTTCAAATAAAATGCATATTTGAATTACCCATATATTCAACAAAGCATGCAAATCATCAAAATTCAAATTTCAATGGCAAGAACAAGGGTTTTCAAATTTTTCAAAAAAAAATTAAAACCCTATTTCTAACAATTCGAATAAAATCGACAAAAACAATAAATGGGTTCAAAATTTACCATGCGAAGATCCGGATCAGTGGACCAATGCTGCCACATAGCTGGGTTGGATTCCTCCGCAATCGATTGCGAAAGCGAATAATGCCTCCGCATCCTTACGAGCTCTAGCCTCCTCTCTGCGATGGGACCGCATCCCTGACCTTGAATAGCAGCTTCCCCGTGTTCCATGGCTCGAAAAATCAAAGAAAGTTGAAGGATTTCGAAGTTTTTTGGCCAACAATGGCGATTTTCTCTTCTCTCTCTCGTAAAACACGTATAAACTGAAAAGGGGCGGTGAAGAGGAAGAAGAAAGGCCTCGGCCTTTTAAAAACCTGTCCCCACTTCGTTCCTGTCCGCGCGGACAGGATTGAGGGGTAAGAATTCCCCTTTTTGCCCTTTAAAAATCCAGACTTTGCAGTTTGACCCCGGACTTAACTGAGGATAACCAAAGTTAACCCAATTTAACCCCCTTTCAAAAGAACTCCACGGCAGTAAAACGTAAGCCCGTTTTCTCCAACGAAAGTTAACGGAATCCCGAAAGTTAACGGAATCCCGTTTCCTTCATCATTTTCATCCACGGCAGTAAAACGTAAGCCCGTTTTCACCGATGAAAGTTAATGGAATCCCGTTTCTTTCCTCATTTTCACCTACGGCAGTAAAACATAAGCCCGTTTTCTCCAACGAAAGTTAACGGAATCCCGTTTCTTTCCTCATTTCCATCCCCAGCAGTTTTCGAACTACGTATGGGATTGATTCCCATTCGGGATACGTAGGTAGCCTACCATAGGTCCAGCCACTTGACCAATACGGTCATCCTTTTCCCCGGCGGTAAAACGTAAGCCCGATTTCCCCGACGAAAACTAACGGAATTCCGTTTCTTTCCTCGTTTCCATCTCCGGCAGCAAACGTAAGACCGATCCCTTCAAATGAAGTCCACCAAAGGACCATCTATCCCCTCAGAATCCATCCCCAACAAAAGGATGCAAACCATCGAAGGAAATCATTTCAAATCAAGGTCCGAGGCACCTAAAACGCCATCTTAAGGTTCGAGGCACCTAAAACGCCATCTTTAAGGTCCGAGGCACCTAAAACGCCATCATCAAGGTTCGAGGCACCTAAAATGCCATCTTTAAGGTCCGAGGCACCTAAAACGCCATCTTTAAGGTTTGAGGCACCTAAAACGCAATCTCCAAGGTCCGAGGCACCTAAAACGCCATCTTCAAGGTCCGAGGCACCTAAAACGCCATCTTTAAGGTTTGAGGCACCTAAAATGCCATCTTTAAGGTCCGAGGCACCTAAAACGCCATCTTTAAGGTCCGAGGCACCTAAAACGCCATCTTTAAGGTTTGAGGCACCTAAAACGCCATCTTCAAGGTTCGAGGCACCTAAAACCCCATCTTCAAGGTCCGAGGCACCTAAAATACCATCTTTAAGGTTTGAGACACCTAAAACGCCATCTTCAAGGTTCGAGGCACCTAAAGCGCCATCATCAAGGTTTGAGGCATTTAAACGCCATCACTTCGGTTTCGACACGAAACACGAGGAAAACGATAAATCGCAATCATCCTCTGATTCGACAAACTGAAATCATTACCAGGTTGACATCCTAAAACAGTCACACTAGGGTCGACGTCTAAAGATAGTCGAAAGACCCGAACTATGACCGACTTGATTCCTCTTAAGGATACGTAGGTAGCCTACCATTAGGTTCAGCCATCAGACCAAAATGGTCATTCCTTTCCCGAGCGGTCCGACCAAAATGGTCACCCTCTTCTCCCCAGCAGATTGGGACCTCACTTTTATCGACGACCCCACTTCCTCCGAAAGTGCCGTCGCCAAGGGGCTACTGTAAGTGTCCCAATCTGAGCCGCCATTGTTCCTTCAGCCCAATTTAACGACTTCCACGTCAAATAAACAGTTAAGGGCATTTTGGTCACTTCCTAAGGCAATTTAAACAAGAAAGGACCTTAAAGGAATAACAAAAATAGGTCAAAAATCGGTTGGAAAGAATCATTTCCAAGAAATTGACCAACTTTTCATTAAATGCAAGCAGCCAAAACTGCTTTCTGCAAAGTCAGGCACGCTGACACTCTCATCCGCGCGGACAGGAATGAGACTCAGTCTCGTCCGCGCGGATACCTTTGAAACCTAAAATCAGCCTATAAATTAAATCATTCTCTCTCAGTTTAAAGGATCCCATTATTCGAACCCTACTGTTATATTCACAAAAAACCCAGAAAACAGCCTAAACACCAAGCAAAAACACAAAATCCCAACACAAATCTTGATCATATTCAAGCCCCAAACACAAATCCAAGGAAGATAGGGTACAACCATTGGTAAACCCTCCTTCTCCTTACCTTAATCTCCCTCATCCATGCATACATCTCACATTTTAAAGATGTAACTTGTTCATTTACTTGTTGTTCATCTCTTGTCCTAGATCCAAGAGGATCTCCATGGAGTTCATCTCCATGGATGATTCCCTACAAGGATCCACATTTTCTTTAGCTTGTTGTTCCTCCTCTTTACATAAACTAGTTGTTACTTGATCTCTTGGCCTAAAGTGTGGTCACCTTGGAGTTCATTTCCATGGATGATCACACTAAATGGTCCATATTCTTATTTTCATTTTCTTTTATGTCATTAGTTCTTACTTGACCTAAAATGTGGTCATCTTGGAATGAATTTCCATGGATGACCATTTTAAATGGTCTAAATTGTCTTTACTTCCTTAAAAATGTTTTTCCTAACCTAAGATCTTCACCTTGGAACAATTTCCATGAATGAAAATCATTAAGGTTCCTAGGTCACAAAAAGGGTGAATTTGATACATTGAGTTCAAAGATCTCAAGGATGGTCACCTTAATGACCACCTTAGAAATCCACTCTAAAGTTGATACACCCTTAACCTAGATTCAATTTTCATACATTAATCTTTATTTTATGTTGAATCTCCCCATTTCAAGCAAATGAAATGCTTCCAAGTCCTAATATACCCTAAGGATGACATGATATAGTAGATCACCGCTAATTATATTTAGTGATTACTAATCAAAGCCTAAGGAAAGTGGGGACAAGCATGGATGCAAAATTCAAAAATGTTTTTACTTATCATTTTCTGTTGCAAACTCCAGTCCTGATTCTGTAACTCCAGTTGACATTCTGGAATTTACAGAATCAGACTGGAAAGCTGCAAAAAAAGAATATTTACTGTCCCATCCGCGCGGACAGAATTGTCCCTCTCTCTGGTCCGCGCAGACAAGAATACAATGGACAGACACTTTGTTTTTCAGTCCTTTTTCACTCACAGAAGCACACTGTTTTGATAAATTTCAGTCCAGTCGAGTCAAAACTTTTATTTCCAGAAAATCTCTTTTGCAAAACACACACACACACATAAATGGTTTTAAGTTAGGAAGACTCGTTTTACGAGGCATTCCGGGTGGACACCAACGTTCTTCCCGGAGTGTAACGTGACCTCCGAACCCACTTCTCTCATTTTTGGGCATTTTTCAAAGTTTTGGCCCTTAAACTAAAAACGGCGTGGCAACTCCGTTTGATTTTTCAAAAAAAATCGTGGCATCATCACAGATGGCCCTTTCCGCCATTAGACAAAGACAGGATGGCGTAGTAGTGTTCCCCTCTCAATTCAAAGCGGGACTATGAATTCCCGTAGACCCTTTCATTTCTCTTGTTCTCTTCAAAGCCCAAGCAGCACTTGCTGAGCTTCACCCTAATGCCATTAGGGTTCTCACTTGCTTCATCGTCATTTGTCGCTCACTTAGGTGAGAACCTACTACCCACCTTCACATGGTTATGTTTACTGGATACCAACAACTGGACAAGAAAAATAACAAACTTAGGATGTCGCTCCAATATAAGCGACCAAGAATTCTAACCCCTCTTCCCTCCAAAGTTCACAACTGGCAAAACGATCCCCTATTCATCATTTCTCGTGTGGGATGGGATCTTCCCACAGATTTACAAGGAATCCATCCCAAGGTTGACAAAAAATGGGCCTTTGATGAGGACGAGAAACGTCTGAAAAAGAAGATGCTTCAACTTCTCGCTGATGCCAACACTGTTGATCCCTCGCCTGCTTTATTTTCCATCCAAAAAATAGTTTCAGACCATTCCCTTCTTAGCCAGTCAGGGCTTTCCTATGACTTCCCGCCCACTCCTCCCCGCGTTGCCATAATTCGCACTGAATCCTGGTCTGGATGTGAGCATCACACGGGGTATAAATTCAGTTCAGAATGCTCAATCTGCGGGAATGGACAGAACATGTGTCCCGCCATGAGGAAAGTCCAACGTATGATTTCCACCATTTCCATCCTTTTAGTTTATTGGTCAACTTTTTATTGTCGCTGACATTTCTTATTTTCTCGCAGTCCATCGAACAATGGATATGAATCAGAAGCAATTGGCTCACGGGATCTCCGAGCAGCAAGCTAAGCGTCTGGCCATGGCGAGGAATGCAAGCTTGATTGCTCAACCAGCTGACCTCACTATTCCCATCGCACCAACTGGTGTGGATGAGCGGACCCCTATTGTCGAAGGTTCTCACAAGAGAGCTCCGTCCTCCGCTCCTCGCCAACAGAAACGTCAACGCACCTCCTCCCCCGCTCCACCTCAAGGGGGTCCCACTGAGCCCCTGAACTTGGAGGACGAAGAGGAAGAAAATGATCCTCAACATGATGCTGAGGCTGAAGCTCTTGTTGAGGATCAGGAGGCCGAGAACGATGGATTGCCTAATAATCGCAAATGATGCCATAAACTCATCTTTGTCAATCCGCCAAACCTCCCGATGAATATATTGTGTAACTGAAGATGGATTGCCCCCTGGAAGTCTCAAGCGCTTTGAGAATGAAACCTATATGAGAAAAGTAAATAAAGATAAGTTTGGGTCCACTTCAAGGACAATCTGGTAACTATACATAATTTTCCAGCAGCAGAATTACATATCCCCGGAATGATCTCCAAGTCTAGTTTGCAACGCACTTTTCGGATCGTCTTTTGTATTTTTCTAGAATAAGTTACGAACATTTTACCAAGGGTTGCGCACATGGACATGTACATCCGAATTTGGCCAAGACTATTGGTTATTCATATTTCTAGGCTTTTTCATCTAATTATAATTAATATATAGCTTAGCCCAACTTGGAGTGTTGTTCCAAGACTTCTATAAATATCTTACTTATGCAATTGTGATGGACAAAGTTGAGTTATATAAAATATATTGAGTCTTTGACTTGTTTAAGAAGATGAATTTCTTCTTGTTATATCTTATCCCTTAGGTTGGGTGCCTTTGGGTGGTGATTTGACTCATTTTTTCGGTAAATTCCTTTGAATATTGAGTTGTTTACCCTTAACAGTGTTCACTTGTATTTCCTCCTTTGTCTTCTCCATTTTCCCGGCATCAAATTGGTATCAGAGCTATGGTCGATATACTTCAGCGGCATTACTATGCAAACCGGGAAGCGATGGTGAGAGATATACGGAGATAAGTGCAGCAACTCAAGCATCGTCTTGCATGCGTAGGATTAGGCAACATATTCTGCACGTGCGCCTAAGGAGAGTTACTCGTCATATCTGGCCTGGTCAGCCTAAAATTGAGCCGAGGAAGAGATTTGTGCAGGATAGGAAAACCTATTTCCTTATTTTGTTGACAACCGAGAATGAGCTCCTTGTCTTCAAAGGGAGCCTTGCTCGATCTTAACATATGCCTTGCTCGGCTAATATGATAACGCCTTTTCGGCATGCAGTTTTGTGGGGGCCCTAATCATTATATTCTCGGCTATGTTTAAGTTGAAACAGTGGGAACGACGAGGAAGAAAGACGAGCAATGGTAGGGAAAGCCCACTCCATTTGTCGTACTTGAGACTTGTATGAATTATATTTTGGGCCCAATTCATTGCCCGACCATGATCCACGTTCGTACCTCGGTTTATACCGTTCACTCGGAATGTGTTTCGCTCGAAGAAGCCGACTATCCATTTTAATTTCGAAAACTATTCTCTCGGTTTTAAATTTTAAATTGAATGATCATTTTTGTCAATTTTTCAGCAAATTTTTTAATCTCTAAATAATTCTTTTTTTTTAAAAGTTTTTCCAAAATACAAAACTAAAATTTTGAAAGTGAATAACAAAAATATTTATGATTTTATTCTATTTTATTAAAAAATAATATTTTCAAAACAACTCTTAAATATAAAATGGTCATTCATTTAATTTTTTGGGACGGAGGGCGTAGAAATTAAGGGCAATTATCAAATAGTCCGTCATCCTAATGGAAACTACCACCAAGGACACGCATTTCATGAATTTATCACCAGGTCCGTCAGTTATAAGCCCACCTGCGTCATTGTTAATACCACTTGCACTTTATGTCAAGGGACAGCGCTGTCCCTTTCTCCTCCTTCTTTTTCGTTTTTTTTCTTCTCCCAAAACTTTAAAATGAAATATCTTAAGATCTAGAACTCAAAAAAATAAAAATAAAATCCGAGACCATTGTATTATTCGTATCGTCAAAACGAATCAAACTAGCAGCATCAACATTTAATTTTGAGAAAATTTGATATATTTGTTAAGTTCACAGTTGTTCTAATTAAGTTCACAGTTGTTACAAGTTCACATTTGTTTTTTATAAGTTCACAGTTATTTTTTTACATTTGTTTCAATAACAATTAAGAGAAGTTCATAGTTATTTTAGCTAAATTCATAATTTATGCATGAAAATGACTATCATTTACTTAATTTTCAGATTTTTTAGTTAAGTTCACAGTTGTTTTAGTTAAGTTCACAATTGTTTTTAGTTTTTATAGCCTTCATTTTGCAATTTTATGAGATTATTTAATCTATTTGTTAAGTTCAATGTTGTTTTTTGTTAAGTTCACAGTTGTTTTAGTTAAGTTCACAGTTATTTTTAGTATTTTATAGCCTTTATTTTTTTCAGTTTTATGAGATTATTTGACCTATTTGTTAAGTTCACTGTTGTTTTTTGTTAAGTTCTTTGTTGTTTTAGTCTTTATGTCCTCTATTTTTACAATTTTATGAGATTGTTTGACATATTTGTTATGTTCACAGTTATTTTTACTTACGTTAAGTGTTGATTTTTGTTAAGTTCACAGTTGTTTTAGTCCTTTATGGCATCTATTTTTGCAATTTTATGAGATTATTTGACATATTTGTTTAGTTCACAATTATTTTTAATTAAGTTCACAGTTGTTTTAGTTAAGTTCACAGTTGTTTTTAGAATTTTATAGTCTTTATTTTTGCAATTTTATGAGATTATTTGAGCTATTTGTTAAGTTCACTGTTGTTTTTTGTTAAGTTCACAGTTGTTTTATTCCTTTATGACTCTATTTTTGTAATTTTATGAAATTATTTGACATATTTGTTATGTTCACAGTTGTTTTTACTTAAGTTCACTGTTATTTTTTGTTAAGTCCACAGTTGTTTTAGTCTTTTATGACCTCTATTTTTGCAATTTTATGAGATTATTTGACATATTTGTTATGTTCACAATTGTTTTTACTTAAGTTCACTTGTAACGTTTTACTCATTTTCTAATATTTTCTTAATAAGTTTGTAAACTCTTGATATCTTGATGTGAGACGGATGGAGAAATAATTAAATTTTATAAATAAATTTAATCGAATTGAGTTGCATAAGAATTATAATAAGAATATTGTGAGATATAACTGCAACACTTGGAGAGGTACAACTGATATTTCCAATGAATAATCAACCGTCGGGATGAGCTTCTGGAGTGGATTATAAATTCTACCCAATCACCCCCCATTACAACCACAAATGGAGCCCCCCCACCTTCCAAGAAAAAGATAAAATGACTAAAATTTTACTAGGAAAAGAGAAATGCTCCCTTTCCTTCCTCAACCAATCGCTTATCTCAATCTGGAGCTCAAGCCACCTTCGTGGAACTGGCTGTCTCTGCTTCCTCTAAACCGTATCACCACCATTATCAACTAATTGGAATATTTGTTAGAAGAATGACATCTTGGTTTCATGCTCAGGGCGACATACACGATTTGTATCTTCAGATATAACTAGAAAAGCAGGATTTTTCATTCTGAGTGATTTCTCTATTTTTAACCCACTCCTTCTCTTCTCCCAACAAATCTGCACACATGCAGCGCAATCTAAGTTCCATGTTCATTTAAGTCAAGACGCAAGAGAATATATTGGTGAAGCACATTTGCTATTTAGAGGGGAAGTAAGAAAATGAGCTTTGATTCAGAGTTCATTCTGTTTGTGTTAGTAATGGTGTCACGAATTGTGGAATGATTTTTGTCACGAATTGTGGAGTTCAAGCCGGAATTAATCTAGACCTGGCCGGAATTAATCGTGGAATATCTAGATCTGGCCAGAATTTCTTTGGTCCGATGAAGGGAGGGTGGCCGGAGATACGGAGGGGAGTGGTGGCCAGAGAGTGAGAGAGAGATGGTCGCCGGAGTAGGGGAGACGGTCGCCGGAGCAGAGGATACAGTCACCGGAATAGGGGGAGATGGTCGCTGGGGGTGGGAAGGAAGAGGTCACCGGAGGGGAAGGGGAAGGGTCGCCGGAAGAATGATAGAGAGAGAAAGTGAGAGAAGAGAGAGAGAGAGAGAGAGAGAGAGAGAGAGAGAGAGAGAGAGAGAGAGAGAGGGATGGTTTTTTATTTTTGGGTAAGGGTTAATTTGGGTGAAGGACTAGATGTAATTTTGATTATGATGCCGGACTAGTCGGTTAAATTTCCAAAATACTTGTCTAAATTGATCTTTTCACTTAGGATAGGATGAAGGACCCATTGGTAATTTTCCATATAAATTATGGCCCATAAAAATCACCAAAGAAGTCCGGAATCAGCTTCAACCATTAAAAAAGGAATTAATTCTAACTATTAAACAACCATATATTGCTCAAGTTATTAGTCTTGAGTATTACAAAATATTACAATCCAATTTGACATTAAAAAAAAAAACACACACACACACACATACAAAAAACAACATCAGAAAATCATTCAAGCATTCATTAATTCATAGAGGCTAAATTTAATCATCTTCATGATGCAATAGCCGAATCGGGAGACCTTTTTCCGGTATTGCTACCGGGTTATAGATCATTCTTTCCTCTGGCAATAGTTTCTCCCATTGAAATTTGGTCACCAAACAATGCAGGAAGATGAGAATTTCAAGGCGAGCGAAATCACTTCCCGGGCACATCCTAGGTCCTCCGCCAAAGGGTATAAACGTAAAAGGTAAAGGTCCGTCTCCTTCAAACCTTGAAGGATCAAATTTCTTCGGGTTTTTGAAGTACTCTTCATTAGTATGTGTTGCATGAGAGCTCAAAAAGATCTGCAAGAAAGATGACTCAAGTATCTTAAAACTCCATTTGATCTATTACGACTAAAAATATATTCCTATCCAAAAGCGAAAGCGCAATCTAGTGCTACAAGAACTCGTGAGATTTAACTGCGTTACTCAATAATAAAAGTAGGAGAGAAATGCATTCATATATGTTATATGTAGTAGTATTCACATATAATACTTGGTCATCTCCCATATTGATTTTGTAAACAAACCTTTCATTCATGGTATAAAGTCTTATTCTTCATTTCTTGTTTTCTTGTGTCTTCTTTATCCCACTTGGGATTACTACTAAAACTTGTGGAGCTAAACTTGTTATATAATAGCTAAGTTTGAAGAGTTCCTATAAGCTTGCTTGAGCTTCCCTCTATTATGGGAAAATATCAAGTATGGCTTAAAGTTTTGAGTATTATATTATTATATATATATATATAAGAAAGAAAGAAATAAATTAATTAATTTAAATATTAATTAAATCTTAATACCGGTTATGGTATTAAGGAGGGAGGAAGTATATCAGTTAAATGTTTAGGGTTGTAACTCTTTGAATGGTCATTTACAAAAGAGTATGACTGTTCGGAGGGGCACGCTCGGATCGGCCGTGCAAGGCAAAGAGCACGCCCGTGCAAGTACGGAGCGGCCGTGCCAATTTTGGTGACACGCCCGTGCAAAAGCATGGAGCGGCCGTGCAACTTTGTTGACTCGGCCGTGCAGCTGAGGCACCAGTTCGGAAAAGTTGTGTCTTTTCAATAAGAGTGTGTAGGTTTTGTATCCTGGAGGTGAAATTCGTTGAGACCATTACACCATAGTGGGACGAATTAAATACCTTAAAGATAACATCTTTTGGTGTGCCTAACCTACTGATTCCCTACCCACAATTGAGTCATATACAACAGTATTATATGTGAAGCATAAGAAGAAGGCCATCACCTTAGATGAACTTCTTCAAGGCATCCAAATTGAGACTGAAAGTCTCAAACGTGATGGCTCAATTTCTGAGAAGATTGATGGTGTAAACTATGTGGAGAATAAAAATGTTGCCGGAACTTCCAAGGGAAACCAAGGAAAGTTCAAACGGAAAAACAACTTTAAAAATGATGGAAATGGTAAGTCTAAGAAAAAGCAGAAGAGTTCTTGCTATGTTTGTGGAAAAACAAATCATTTGGCTAAGAACTGCTATTACCGCAAAGGACAACATAAAGATGAACAAGCAAATGTAGTTGAGAGCAACTTCATTAGCATGCTTTCCGAAATCTGTCCAGCCACTTGACTAATACGGTCATCCTTTTCCCCGGCGGTAAAACGTAAGCCCGATTTCCCCGACGAAAACTAACGGAATTCCGTTTCTTTCCTCGTTTCCATCTTCGGCAGCAAACGTAAGACCGATCCCTTCAAATGAAGTCCACCAAAGGACCATCTATCCCCTCATAATCCATCCCCAACAAAAGGATGCAAACCATCGAAGGAAATCATTTCAAATCAAGGTCCGAGGCACCTAAAACGCCATCTTAAGGTTCGAGGCACCTAAAACGCCATCTTTAAGGTCCGAGGCACCTAAAACGCCATCATCAAGGTTCGAGGCACCTAAAATGCCATCTTTAAGGTCTGAGGCACCTAAAACGCCATCTTTAAGGTTTGAGGCACCTAAAACGCAATCTCCAAGGTCCGAGGCACCTAAAACGCCATCTTCAAGGTCCGAGGCACCTAAAACGCCATCTTTAAGGTTTGAGGCACCTAAAATGCCATCTTTAAGGTCCGAGGCACCTAAAACGCCATCTTTAAGGTCTGAGGCACCTAAAACGCCATCTTTAAGGTTTGAGGCACCTAAAACGCCATCTTCAAGGTTCGAGGCACCTAAAACCCCATCTTCAAGGTCCGAGGCACCTAAAACGCCATCTTCAAGGTTCGAGGCACCTAAAACGCCATCATCAAGGTTTGAGGCATTTAAACGCCATCACTTCGGTTTTGACACGAAACACGAGGAAAAAGATAAATCGCAATCATCCTCTGATTCGACAAACTGAAATCATTACCAGGTTGACATCCTAAAACTGTCACACTAGGGTCGACGTCTAAAGATAGTCGAAAGACCCGAACTATGACCGACTTGATTCCTCTTAAGGATACGTAGGTAGCCTACCATTAGGTTTAGCCATCAGACCAAAATGGTCATTCCTTTCCCGAGCGGTCCGACCAAAATGGTCACCCTCTTCTCCCCAGCAGATTGGGACCTCACTTTTATCGACGACCCCACTTCCTCCGAAAGTGCCGTCGCCAAGGGGCTACTGTAAGTGTCCCAATCTGAGCCGCCATTGTTCCTTCAGCCCAATTTAACGACTTCCACGTCAAATAAACAGTTAAGGGCATTTTGGTCACTTCCTAAGGCAATTTAAACAAGAAAGGACCTTAAAGGAATAACAAAAATAGGTCAAAAATCGGTTGGAAAGAGTCATTTCCAAGAAATTGACCAACTTTTCAGTAAATGCAAGCAGCCAAAACTGCTTTCTGCAAAGTCAGGCACGCTGACACTCTCATCCGCGCGGACAGGAATGAGACTCAGCCTCGTCCGCGCGGATACCTTTGAAACCTAAAATCAGCCTATAAATTAAATCATTCTATCTCAGTTTAAAGGATCCCATTATTCGAACCCTACTGTTATATTCACAAAAAACCCAGAAAACAGCCTAAACACCAAGCAAAAACACAAAATCCCAACACAAATCTTGATCATATTCAAGGCCCAAACACAAATCCAAGGAAGATAGGGTACAACCATTGGTAAACCCTCCTTCTCCTTACCTTAATCTCCCTCATCCATGCATACATCTCACATTTTAAAGATGTAACTTGTTCATTTACTTGTTGTTCATCTCTTGTCCTAGATCCAAGAGGATCTCCATGGAGTTCATCACCATGGATGATTCTCTACAAGGATCCACATTTTCTTTAGCTTGTTGTTCCTCCTCTTTACATAAACTAGTTGTTACTTGATCTCTTGGCCTAAAGTGTGGTCACCTTGGAGTTCATTTTCATGGATGATCACACTAAATGGTCCATATTCTTATTTTCATTTTCTTTTATGTCATTAGTTCTTACTTGACCTAAAATGTGGTCATCTTGGAATAAATTTCCATGGATGACCATTTTAAATGGTCTAAATTGTCTTTACTTCCTTAAAAATGTTTTTCCTAACCTAAGATCTACACCTTGGAACAATTTCCATGGATGAAAATCATTAAGGTTCCTAGGTCACAAAAAGGGTGAAGTTGATACATTGAGTTCAAAGATCTCAAGGATGGTCACCTTAATGACCACCTTAAAAATCCACTCTAAAGTTGATACACCCTTAACCTAGATTCAATTTTCATGCATTAATCTTTATTTTATGTTAAATCTCCCCATCCCAAGCAAATGAAATGCTTCCAAGTCCTAATGTACCCTAAGGATGG
Source organism: Adenophora triphylla var. japonica (assembly GCA_022495995.1). Taxonomy (NCBI): domain Eukaryota; kingdom Viridiplantae; phylum Streptophyta; class Magnoliopsida; order Asterales; family Campanulaceae; genus Adenophora; species Adenophora triphylla. Next base: position 110,227 of record JAFEMH010001188.1, read on the forward strand.
CTTGATATAGTAGATCACCACTAATAATGTTTAGTGATCACTAATCAAAGCCTAAGGAAAGTGGGGACAAGCATGGATGCAAAATTCAAAAATATTTTTACTTATCATTTTCTGTTGCAAACTCCAGTCCCGATTCTGTAACTCCAGTTGACATTCTGGAATTTACAGAATCAGACTGGAAAGCTGCAAAAAAAGAATATTTACTGTCCCATCCGTGCGGACAGAACTGTCCCTCTCTCTGGTCCGCGCAGACAAGAATACAATGGACAGACACTTTGTTTTTCAGTCCTTTTTCACTCACAGAAGCACACTGTTTTGATAAATTTCAGTCCAGTCCAGTCAAAACTTTTATTTCCAGAAAATCTCTTTGGCAAAACACACACACACACATAAATGGTTTTAAGTTAGGAAGACTCGTTTCACGAGGCATTCCGGGTGGACACCAACGTTCTTCCCGGAGTGTAACGTGACCTCCGAACCCACTTCTCTCATTTTTGGGCATTTTTCAAAGTTTTGGCCCTTAAACTAAAAATGGCATGGCGACTCCGTTTGATTTTTCAAAAAAAATCGTGGCATCATCACAGATGGCCCTTTCCGCCATTAGACAAAGACAGGATGGCGTAGTAGTGTTCCCCTCTCAATTCAAAGCGGGACTATGAATTCCCGTAGACCCTTTCATTTCTCTTGTTCTCTTCAAAGCCCAAGCAGCACTTGCTGAGCTTCACCCTAATGCCATTAGGGTTCTCACTTGCTTCATCGTCATTTGTCGCTCACTTAGGTGAGAACCTACTACCCACCTTCACATGGTTATGTTTACTGGATACCAACAACTGGACAAGAAAAATAACAAACTTAGGATGTCGCTCCAATATAAGCGACCAAGAATTCTAACCCCTCTTCCCTCCAAAGTTCACAACTGGCAAAACGATCCCCTATTCATCGTTTCTCGTGTGGGATGGGATCTTCCCACAGATTTACAAGGAATCCATCCCAAGGTTGACAAAAAATGGGCCTTTGATGAGGACGAGAAACGTCTGAAAAAGAAGATGCTTCAACTTCTCGCTGATGCCAACACTGTTGATCCCTCGCCTGCTTTATTTTCCATCCAAAAAATAGTTTCAGACCATTCCCTTCTTAGCCAGTCAGGGCTTTCCTATGACTTCCCGCCCACTCCTCCCCGCGTTGCCATAATTCGCACTGAATCCTGGTCTGGATGTGAGCATCACACGGGGTATAAATTCAGTTCAGAATGCTCAATCTGCGGGAATGGACAGAACATGTGTCCCGCCATGAGGAAAGTCCAACGTATGATTTCCACCATTTCCATCCTTTTAGTTTATTGGTCAACTTTTTATTGTCGCTGACATTTCTTATTTTCTCGCAGTCCATCGAACAATGGATATGAATCAGAAGCAATTGGCTCACGGGATCTCCGAGCAGCAAGCTAAGCGTCTGGCCATGGCGAGGAATGCAAGCTTGATTGCTCAACCAGCTGACCTCACTATTCCCATCGCACCAACTGGTGTGGATGAGCGGACCCCTATTGTCGAAGGTTCTCACAAGAGAGCTCCGTCCTCCGCTCCTCGCCAACAGAAGCATCAACGCACCTCCGCCCCCGCTCCACCTCAAGGGGGTCCCACTGAGCCCCTGAACTTGGAGGACGAAGAGGAAGAAAATGATCCTCAACATGATGCTGAGGCTGAAGCTCTTGTTGAGGATCAGGAGGCCGAGAACGATGGATTGCCTAATAATCGCAAATGATGCCATAAACTCATCTTTGTCAATCCGCCAAACCTCCCAATGAATATATTCTGTAACTGAAGATGGATTGCCCCCTGGAAGTCTCAAGCGCTTTGAGAATGAAACCTATATGAGAAAAGTAAATAAAGATAAGTTTGGGTCCACTTCAAGGACAATCTGGTAACTATACATAATTTTCCAGCAGCAGAATTACATATCCCCGGAATGATCTCCAAGTCTAGTTTGCAACGCACTTTTCGGATCGTCTTTTGTATTTTTCTAGAATAAGTTATGAACATTTTACCAAGGGCTGCGCACATGGACATGTACATCCGAATTTGGCCAAGACTATTGGTTATTCATATTTCTAGGCTTTTTCATCTAATTATAATTAATATATAGCTTAGCCCAACTTGGAGTGTTGTTCCAAGACTTCTATAAATATCTTACTTATGCAATTGTGATGGACAAAAGTTGAGTTATATAAAATATATTGAGTCTTTGACTTGTTTAAGAAGATGAATTTCTTCTTGTTATATCTTATCCCTTAGGTTGGGTGCCTTTGGGTGGTGATTTGACTCATTTTTTCGATAAATTCCTTTGAATATTGAGTTGTTTACCCTTAACAGTGTTCACTTGTATTTCCTCCTTTGTCTTCTCCATTTTCCCGGCATCAAATTGGTATCAGAGCTATGGTCGATATACTTCAGCGACATTACTATGCAAACCGGGAAGCGATGGTGAGAGATATACGGAGACAAGTGCAGCAACTCAAGCATCGTCTTGCATGCGTAGGATTAGGCAACATATTCTGCACGTGCGCCTAAGGAGAGTTACTCGTCATATCTGGCCTGGTCAGCCTAAAATTGAGCCGAGGAAGAGATTTGTGCAGGATAGGAAAACCTATTTCCTTATTTTGTTGACAACCAAGAATGAGCTCCTCGTCTTCAAAGGGAGCCTTGCTCGATCTTAGCATATGCCTTGCTCAGCTAATATGATAATGCCTTTTCGGCATGCAGTTTTGTGGGGACCCTAATCATTATATTCTCTGCTATGTTTAAGTTGAAATAGTGGGAACGATGAGGAAGAAAGACGAGCAATGGTAGGGAAAGCCCACTCCATTTGTCTTACTTGAGACTTGTATGAATTATATTTTGGGCCCAATTTATTGCCCGACCATGATCCACGTTCGTACCTCGGTTTATACCGTTCACTCGGAATGTGTTTCGCTCGAAGAAGCCGACTATCCATTTTAATTTCGAAAACTATTCTCTCGGTTTTAAATTTTAAATTGAATGATCATTTTTGTCAATTTTTCAGCAAATTTTTTAATCTCTAAATAATTCTTTTTTTTTTTTTTTAAGTTTTTCCAAAATACAAAACTAAAATTTTGAAAGTGAATAACAAAAATATTTATGATTTTATTCTATTTTATTAAAAAATAATATTTTCAAAACAACTCTTAAATATAAAATGGTCATTCATTTAATTTTTTGGGACGGAGGGCGTAGAAATTAAGGGCAATTATCAAATAGTCCGCCATCCTAATGGAAACTACCACCAAGGACACGCATTTCATGAATTTATCACCAGGTCCGTCAGTTATAAGCCCACCTGCGTCATTGTTAATACCACTTGCACTTTATGTCAAGGGACAGCGCTGTCCCTTTCTCCTCCTTCTTTTTCGTTTTTTTTCTTCTCCCAAAACTTTAAAATGAAATATCTTAAGATCTAGAACTCAAAAAAATAAAAATAAAATTCGAGACCATTGTATTATTCGTATCGTCAAAACGAATCAAACTAGCAGCATCAACATTTAATTTTGAGAAAATTTGATATATTTGTTAAGTTCACAGTTGTTCTAATTAAGTTCACAGTTGTTACAAGTTCACATTTGTTTTTTATAAGTTCACAGTTATTTTTTTACATTTGTTTCAATAACAATTAAGAGAAGTTCACAGTTATTTTAGCTAAATTCATAATTTATGCATGAAAATGACTATCATTTACTTAATTTTCAGATTTTTTAGTTAAGTTCACAGTTGTTTTAGTTAAGTTCACAATTGTTTTTAGTTTTTATAGCCTTCATTTTGCAATTTTATGAGATTATTTAATCTATTTGTTAAGTTCAATGTTGTTTTTTGTTAAGTTCACAGTTGTTTTAGTTAAGTTCACAGTTATTTTTAGTATTTTATAGCCTTTATTTTTTTCAGTTTTATGAGATTATTTGACCTATTTGTTAAGTTCACTGTTGTTTTTTGTTAAGTTCACTGTTGTTTTAGTCTTTATGTCCTCTATTTTTGCAATTTTATGAGATTGTTTGACATATTTGTTATGTTCACAGTTATTTTTACTTACGTTAAGTGTTGATTTTTGTTAAGTTCACAATTGTTTTAGTCCTTTATGGCATCTATTTTTGCAATTTTATGAGATTATTTGACATATTTGTTAAGTTCACAGTTATTTTTAATTAAGTTCACAGTTGTTTTAATTAAGTTCACAGTTGTTTTTAGAATTTTATAGTCTTTATTTTTGCAATTTTATGAGATTATTTGAGCTATTTGTTAAGTTCACTGTTGTTTTTTGTTAAGTTCACAGTTGTTTTATTCCTTTATGACTCTATTTTTGTAATTTTATGAAATTATTTGACATATTTGTTATGTTCACAGTTGTTTTTACTTAAGTTCACTGTTATTTTTTGTTAAGTCCACAGTTGTTTTAGTCTTTTATGACCTCTATTTTTGCAATTTTATGAGATTATTTGACATATTTGTTATGTTCACAATTGTTTTTACTTAAGTTCACTTGTAACATTTTACTCATTTTCTAATATTTTCTTAATAAGTTTGTAAACTCTTGATATCTTGATGTGAGACGGATGGAGAAATAATTAAATTTTATAAATAAATTTAATCGAATTGAGTTGCATAAGAATTATAATAAGAATATTGTGAGATATAACTGCAACACTTGGAGAGGTACAACTGATATTTCCAATGAATAATCAACCGTCGGGATGAGCTTCTGGAGTGGATTATAAATTCTACCCAATCACCCCCCATTACAACCACAAATGGAGCCCCCCCCACCTTCCAAGAAAAAGATAAAATGACTAAAATTTTACTAGGAAAAGAGAAATGCTCCCTTTCCTTCCTCAACCAATCGCTTATCTCAATCTGGAGCTCAAGCCACCTTCATGGAACTGGCTGTCTCTGCTTCCTCTAAACCGTATCACCACCATTATCAACTAATTGGAATATTTGTTAGAAGAATGACATCTTTGTTTCATGCTCAGGGCGACATACACGATTTGTATCTTCAGATATAACTAGAAAAGCAGGATTTTTCATTCTGAGTGATTTCTCTATTTTTAACCCACTCCTTCTCTTCTCCCAACAAATCTGCACACATGCAGCGCAATCTAAGTTCCATGTTCATTTAAGTCAAGACGCAAGAGAATATACTGGTGAAGCACATTTGCTATTTAGAGGGGAAGTAAGAAAATGAGCTTTGATTCAGAGTTCATTCTGTTTGTGTTAGTAATGGTGTCACGAATTGTGGAATGATTTTTGTCACGAATTGTGGAGTTCAAGCCGGAATTAATCTAGACCTGGCCGGAATTAATCGTGGAATATCCAGATCTGGCCAGAATTTCTTTGGTCCGATGAAGGGAGGGTGGCCAGAGATACGGAGGGGAGTGGTGGCCAGAGAGTGAGAGAGAGATGGTCGCCGGAGTAGGGGAGACGGTCGCCGGAGCAGAGGATACAGTCACCGGAATAGGGGGAGATGGTCGCTGGAGGTGGGAAGGAAGAGGTCACCGGAGGGGAAGGGGAAGGGTCGCCGGAAGAATGATAGAGAGAGAAAGTGAGAGAAGAGAGAGAGAGAGAGAGAGAGAGAGAGAGAGAGAGAGAGAGAGAGAGAGAGGGGGATGGTTTTTTATTTTTGGGTAAGGGTTAATTTGGGTGAAGGACTAGATGTAATTTTGATTATGATGCCGGACTAGTCGGTTAAATTTCCAAAATACTTGTCTAAATTGATCTTTTCACTTAGGATGAAGGACCCATTGGTAATTTTCCATATAAATTATGGCCCATAAAAATCACCAAAGAAGTCCGGAATCAGCTTCAACCATTAAAAAAGGAATTAATTCTAACTATTAAACAACCATATATTGCTCAAGTTATTAGTCTTGAGTATTACAAAATATTACAATCCAATTTGACATTAAAAAAAAAAACACACACACACACACACATACAAAAAAACAACATCAGAAAATCATTCAAGCATTCATTAATTCATAGAGGCTAAATTTAATCATCTTCATGATGCAATAGCCGAATCGGGAGACCTTTTTCCGGTATTGCTACCGGGTTATAGATCATTCTTTCCTCTGGCAATAGTTTCTCCCATTGAAATTTGGTCACCAAACAATGCAGGAAGATGAGAATTTCAAGGCGAGCGAAATCACTTCCCGGGCACATCCTAGGTCCTCCGCCAAAGGGTATAAACGTAAAAGGTAAAGGTCCGTCTCCTTCAAACCTTGAAGGATCAAATTTCTTCGGGTTTTTGAAGTACTCTTCATTAGTATGTGTTGCATGAGAGCTCAAAAAGATCTGCAAGAAAGATGACTCAAGTATCTTAAAACTCCATTTGATCTATTACGACTAAAAATATATTCCTATCCAAAAGCGAAAGCGCAATCTAGTGCTACAAGAACTCGTGAGATTTAACTGCGTTACTCAATAATAAAAGTAGGAGAGAAATGCATTCATATATGTTATATGTAGTAGTATTCACATATAATACTTGGTCATCTCCCATATTGAGTTTGTAAACAAACCTTTCATTCATGGTATAAAGTCTTATTCTTCATTTCTTGTTTTCTTGTGTCTTCTTTATCCCACATGGGATTACTACTAAAACTTGTGGAGCTAAACTTGTTATATAATAGCTAAGTTTGAAGAGTTCCTATAAGCTTGCTTGAGCTTCCCTCTATTATGGGAAAATATCAAGTATGGCTTAAAGTTTTGAGTATTATATATATATATAAGAAAGAAAGAAAGAAAGAAATTAATTAATTTAAATATTAATTAAATCTTAATACCGGTTATGGTATTAAGGAGGGAGGAAGTATATCAGTTAAATGTTTAGGGTTGTAACTCTTTGAATGGTCATTTACAAAAGAGTATGACTGTTCGGAGGGGCACGCTCGGATCGGCCGTGCAAGGCAAAGAGCACGCCCGTGCAAGTACGGAGCGGCCGTGCCAATTTTGGTGACACGCCCGTGCAAAAGCATGGAGCGGCCGTGCAACTTTGTTGACTCGGCCGTGCAGCTGAGGCACCAGTTCGGAAAAGTTGTGTCTTTTCAATAAGAGTGTGTAGGTTTTGTATCCTGGAGGTGAAATTCGTTGAGACCATTACACCATAGTGGGACGAATTAAATACCTTAAAGATAACATCTTTTGGTGTGCCTAACCTACTGATTCCCTACCCACAATTGAGTCATATACAACAGTATTATATGTGAAGCATAAGAAGAAGGCCATCACCTTAGATGAACTTCTTCAAGGCATCCAAATTGAGACTGAAAGTCTCAAACGTGATGGCTCAATTTCTGAGAAGATTGATGGTGTAAACTATGTGGAGAATAAAAATGTTGCCGGAACTTCCAAGGGAAACCAAGGAAAGTTCAAACGGAAAAACAACTTTAAAAATGATGGAAATGGTAAGTCTAAGAAAAAGCAGAAGAGTTCTTGCTATGTTTGTGGAAAAACAAATCATTTGGCTAAGAACTGCTATTACCGCAAAGGACAACATAAAGATGAACAAGCAAATGTAGTTGAGAGCAACTTCATTAGCATGCTTTCCGAAATCTGTCTAGTCAACAATGTCGACTCAGATTGGTGGATTGATTCAGGGGCTACATGTCATGTAACTCCAAATCGAAGCTTGTTCAAAACTTATGAAGAAGTGAAAGAGCCAAAAGCAGTTTATATGGGAAATGCTTCTACAAGCGAGGTCTTGGGCATAGGGACCATTATTCTCCCCCTCACTTCGGGAAAGACTCTTACTTTGAAAAATGTGTACCATATTCCCTCTATGAGGAAGAATCTTGTATCCGTTCCTAAATTGGACGAAAATGGCTTTAAAGTAACCTTTCGCGCCCAACAAGTGAATATCACTAAAAATGGGACATTTGTTGGAAAGGGCTACATTAAAGACCAAATGTATTTATTAAGCATTGATAATAAAATTACCTGTTCTTCTTACTTTGTTGATTCTAATTTTAATGTTGAAAAGCATGATTTTTGGCATTCTAGATTAGGACATATTGGTATGAATGCAATGAGTCGTATGATTAAATATGAGTATATTCCTAAATCTTCGACTATTTATTCTATGAATAATTGTGAATGTTGCGCTCAATCTAAGTTGACTAAAACATCTTTTAAAAGTGTAGTAAGATCAACTAGGTTACTTGAGTTAATTCATACCGATATTTGTGACAACAAAGATATTTTGACAAGAGGTGGAAAACGTTATTTTATTACGTTCATTGATGATTTTTCTAAGTTTGCATATGTGTATTTACTTAGAACAAAAGATGAAGCTTTTGACAAGTTTAAAATTTTCAAAGCCGAAGTTGAAAATCAAACCAATCTAAGGATAAAACGATTAAGATCGGATAGAGGTGGTGAATATTTCCCAAACGAGATGATTTCATTTTGTCAACAAAATGGAATTGTTAGGGAATCTTCAACACCTAATACTCCACCACAAAATGGAGTAGCCGAGAGGAAAAATCGATCCTTAATGGAGATGGTTAGTGCCATGATTATAAATTCAAAATTACCAATGAGCTATTGGGGAGAGGCACTATTAAGTTCTGTTTACATTTGTAACAGAATTGTGAATAAACATATGAAAACTCCATACGAATTATTTAATGGGCGTAAGCCTAATATTTCACATTTAAAAGTATGGGGTTGTGTTGCATATGTTTTAGATGCAACTTTGAAAAGAAATAAACTTGGGAGCAAAGCTGTGAAATCTATATTTATTGGTTATTCTTCAATAAGCAAAGCATATAGATTTATGAGAATTAATGACAATCGTGTGTTTGAAGCTACGCGTGCTATTTTTTATGAACATTTGAACATAAAAAGTGTAGACAAGGTAGATATAAACCATGAATTGTCAAAAGAACTTGAAGTAGAAAATGCATCAAGTTCACATGATAATGGTGATGCCATTGCTAATGATGAAAATTTAGACAACAATGAAAATGATGAAATAGTTGAGTTAAGGAGAAGCAAAAGACAAAGAATTGAAAAGAACCTTGGTCCTGGCATGTTTACATATATGTTAGAAGAGGATCCTAAAACTTTTCAAGAAGCTATGTCTTTGTCTGATTCAAACTTGTGGAAAAGAGCCATGGATGATGAAATCAAATCTATCCTTGATAATGAAACATGGACTCTAGTCAATCCTCCTCCTAATACTAAACCTATTGGCTGCAAGTGGGTTTTGAAAAAGAAACTCAAAACTGATGGTACTATTGATAAGTACAAGGCAAGATTAGTAGCCAAAGGTTATAGTCAAAAGAAGAAATTGACTATTTCGAAACATTTTCACCGGTCACTAAATTTACATCAATTAGAACTATGTTTGCTATAGCATCCGTCTATGGACTAGAGGTTCATCAAATGGATGTTAAAACAAAGCATTCTTAAATGGAGATTTAGATGAAGAGATTTACATACAACAACCCGAGGGTTATGTCTCTAAAGGAGAAGAACATAAAGTATGTAAATTGAAGAAATCTCTATATGGACTTAAACAAGCACCAATTCAATGGTACAAGAAGTTTAAGCAAGAAATTCGAAAGTTTGGTTTTAAGAGTAGTAAAGTAGAAAGTTGTGTTTTTACTAAAGTTACTCTTAATTATAAAGTTGTTATAACTTTATATGTTGATGACTTGCTAATATTTGGTTCTGATATTAATTGTATTAATGAGACAAAGAACTATTTAAAGCAAGTGTTTGACATGAAGGACTTAGGTCCAGTAGATGTCATTTTGGGGGTTAAAGTGATCAAAAAGGACAAAACTTACATATTAACTCAATCACATTACATTGAGGAAATATTAAAGAAGTTTAATTATTTTGATTGCAAAATAAGTAAAAGTCCTATTGACCCTCATATGAAGTTAGTTCCAAATAAAGGCGAGGCCGTAAATCAAGGAGAATATGCCAAGATAATTGGTAGCATAATGTATGTGGTTAATCATACAAGACCTGATCTTGCATGTGCAATTGGCATACTTAGTAGATTTACAAGTAATCCAAGTGAAGAACATTGGACGGAACTAAAAAGAGTACTAAGGTACTTAAAATTCACAATAAACTATGGCTTACATTACAAGTGTAATTCACCTATACTTGAATGTTATAGTGATGCAAATTGGGCATCCGATGTAACCAACTCCAAATCAACGAGTGGTTGGTTATTTACCATTGGAGGAGCCATAGTTGCTTGGTCTTCAAAAAAGACAAACATGTGTTGCTTTGTCTTCTATGAAATCTGAGTACATAGCCATGTCAATGGCTAGTAAAGATTTAATATGATTTAGAAGATTTCTAAGAACCATACCATTTATTGATTCTAAGAAAGGAGCCACAACTTTGTATTGTGATAATCAAGCTGCCATATTCAATACAAAGAATGAGAGAATATCAAATCATAGCAAACACATTGCTATGAGATATAATCATATTAGAGATATGGTTAAAAAGGGAAAGATAGCACTTGAGTATCTTCCTACAAATCAGATGTTAGCTGATCCACTAACAAAATCTTTATCAGGGGATAAAATTACAAAGGTCATGAGAGATATGAGACTATTACCGGTCTAAACAATGTCTTAATTGAAACCAACTTTATCTTAAGGTACAAGTCATAGATTTGTCACCTTATGTTTAAAGTTAAAAGGCAATTCAATATTAGACATTGGTGAAATGGAAACTTTGATACATTTCGAGTGCATAACTTAAAAATAGTGGGGGTGTCACTATTTGAAAGTTTCATATCTGACCTATGCACTTTCATTACCACAACAAGATTAGGATGGATTCAAAATTCTTAATAGACTTATAGCTTTCGTAGAATGCGTTGTGGACATTCTCGATAAGTCTACCTATACAAGTAAAGAAGTGAGAGGCCGCTTCTTATGGATTACTCCGGTAAAATTCCTAGAGTACTTGTGAAAACCAGGATTAAGCACAAGGCCCAACTACAAGGTGCTGCCAAGATCAAAAAGAACATGAAATCATACATAACGAGGATATGTCTCCCTAAGAGGTTTCACATTCAACCATAAAGTTTAAGGCTCGTCCACTTAATGGGTATTCGTTATGTAAAGAAGCTGAAATTGTTTAGTGTCATTATATGTAAATAAGTGGGGGATTGTTATATGTAGTAGTATTCACATACAATACTTGGTCATCTCCCATATTGAGTTTGTAAACAATCCTTTCATTCATGGTATAAAGTCTTATTCTTCATTTCTTGTTTTCTTGTGTCTTCTTTATCCCACATGGGATTACTACTAAAACTTGTGGAGCTAAACTTGTTATATAATAGCTAAGTTTGAAGAGTTCCTATAAGCTTGCTTGAGCTTCCCTCTATTATGGGAAAATATCAAGTATGGCTTAAAGTTTTGAGTATTATATTATATTATATTATATATATATATATATATATATATATATATATATATATATATATATATATATAATATATATAAGAAAGAAAGAAATAAATTAATTAATTTAAATATTAATTAAATCTTAATACCGGTTATGGTATTAAGGAGGGAGGAAGTATATCAGTTAAATGTTTAGGGTTGTAACTCTTTGAATGGTCATTTACAAAAGAGTATGACTGTTCGGAGGGGCACGCTCGGATCGGCCGTGCAAGGCAAAGAGCACGCCCGTGCAAGTACGGAGCGGCCGTGCCAATTTTGGTGACACGCCCGTGCAAAGGCATGGAGCGGCCGTGCAACTTTGGTGACACGCCCGTGCAGCTGAGGCACCAGTCCGGAAAAGTTGTGTCTTTTCAAGACCACAACACAAACTCTATAAATAGAGTTGCCTCCTCCGGAAAACAATATATAGAAAATTCTGATCTAATTTTACTTCCTGAGTCTTTCTTCTTAACAAATCTATTCTTCGAGTCAAACAGTTAAAGCTTCGATTATTGTTCCCGAGTTATTCAAAGGAGTGTAACTTTGAATAAGAGTGTGTAGGTTTTGTATCCTGGAGGTGAAATTCGTTGAGACCATTACACCATAGTGGGACGAATTAAATACCTTAAAGATAACATCTTTTGGTGTGCCTAACCTACTGATTCCCTACCCACAATTGAGTCATATACAACAATATAAAGGTACCTTCCATCCTTTGGGAATAGTATACCCTCCGAATGTGAATTCAGATATAACCTCTCTAAAAACTCCGGGCGCTGGAGTTGCAATTCTCAGTGCTTCATCAACAACGTTCCGAGAGTATTTCATCTTTTGGATATCTTCTAGGGTAAGAGATGACCCCTTTGCCTCCTTGGAGCTTAATATTTCCATTTGCTCTGTACATCAACACAGTTTCATTAAAATAAAAAACTAGTAACAAAAACAAAAATGAATGTTTAGTAAAATTGTTGTAAAAATATTTTCTTAAAAGGGAACGCACGCCCAAAAAAGGAAATAAGTAACTAGCTGATGTTTGGGACGGTGGGAATATATATTTTCTATAGAGACAGAGGAAGTACCTGCTAATACTCGAGCATATATAAGAGGGTGATCGGCTAGATAGTACACGACAGATGTCATCAAGCTACTCGTGGTGTCGTAGCTCGCGATAAGTACAGCTAAAACTTCATCAGCAATATCCATTTCAGGCATAAACTTACCATTCTCATCAGTTTCCATGAGCAACTGAGTGAAAAAGTCTGGTGCCACAAGATTGCCTTCTCTACATATTTGCACTCGACCTCTTTTTGTCTTAATGATTGAAACAAGCTCATTCCTAATGCGTTTCGCCACCTTCATGGTTCGATTATATGCAGATCCAGGAATATTTATGGGGATGGAAAACAAACCTTTTATAAAATCGACAAAAACATCATCGAGTTTGGAAACGTGCTTGGAATCCTCAACGCCCATAAATAACCGGCATCCTAAAGAGAAGGTAAGCCTCTTAGAAAGAGGGTAAACCGTCACTTCGGTTTTCGGGATCCAATCCAATGCGAAGTGATCTTCAACCATGTTGTGGATAATTGATACGTACTTGGTTAGTGCTTCGGGCTTGAGAAACTTGACTATGCTAAGTCGACGTGTTTTTGGTACCAGTGCAGAAGATCGTCCAGATAAGACGATCTTCTCCACTGAGGGAGGCCACCATGTGGTAACAAGCTTGTTCCCCGTACTGGAGAACAGTAGCTTGTTCCCCAAAGGACCATACAACACAGACATCTTCTCTCCGAGTATGGATGTTTTGAATACTTGAGTAGGCGAGTATTTGTTCTTTCTGTCATTAACAAATTTCTCTGGACATCCTTCTCGCATCGTGGAGCCGAATGCAATGGATTCTCCAAAGATAGGCCATCCGTAGTTTCCAGGCGGAAGTTTAAGGCTCGCGTCACTGTATTTTTTCTTAACTATGCTCGGCGCGTATATAAAAAGGACTCCAATGACAAACAAAAATACGCCAAAAATGTACATGGTTATATATCTAATATGCAAGAATGAGGAAGCTAGCAAATGAAGTTTGATGAACTTGAAAGAATTCTACGTAAGCTTTTATATATATAGAAAGACTAGTAAAAGCCTGTGTTCGAGGACATATGTTTTTTTTTTTAAAGACAAAATGGGAAAGGGACAACTTAGTGAGGGCAAAATGGGAAATTTGACATTTGATACTGTTCATTCAACTGTAGCAAGGACCGTTCTGTTTTATACTATAGATGGAGGAAGCATCGAGCAAGTACTCAAGTACTCACTCCGATCAAGCCGATCTTGTATCTCCTTATCAATGCAACGGATAATTACATTAGAATTATTTTTTAAAATTAAGGGATGAGGAGTCACTAACACAATTCACACACAGCAATACTATTAGAAGAACTACAATACCCAATATCGTCTTTTTTTTTACTAAAGAAAGAAACACAAATAATTTAATATTAGTTGATTGATAAATAAACTTGTGATCACATAAGATATTTATAAGTAGAAAGGAAATACATGAAATTTGGTCCTCATTTTATTCTAAAGTTTCCACAACTGAAAATGAAATGACTTGAATTCTAAAGTTTCCACAACGACTCAAACTCAAAAGTGTTGATCATTCAACCTTACTCAAAAGAAAACGTGATTCTCATTTAATTATGTGATATATAAAATTTGATGTGACTCTTGGCAAAAAAAAAAAAAATCTTGGCTAAATGTAACTATTATGGTCCTCATTTAATTATGAAAATAATAAAAAATTCGTAATTATTATGTGTAAATAGAATAAAAGTGATGAGTTAGGCCCAGCAAGTAAAGCCCACTCATTTATCTATTATTGCCACCACACGTTCTCAGTGGGTTAGACCCAAATTATTACTAGGTCCAAGGCCCATCAACATGATCAGTCGACCTAAGCTCATTGTCCGACCTACGAGGTCCCGACCTAGTTTGGCCCGACTCTACGATCCGTATGCTATTCGGGTACGGTCTACCCATTAGTCAGGTCGACCTAGACCCAACAAGCGACCTCGACCTACATCGTTACGTCGATCTACAGAGTCCGGCGTACCTACAATTCTTTGCGTAACGAAACTCCCTACAAAATTTGATGTGACTCTTATAATTTATCCAAACTATTGATTTAACATGATTTGAATTCTAAAGTTTCCACAACGACTCAAACTCAAAAGTGTTGACCAATAATGGAGTTAACCCCCTCCTTTACTAAAAAAAATATGGTCCTCATTTAATTATGTGATATATAAAATTTGATGTGACTCTTGGCAAAAAAAAAAAAATCTTGGCTGAATGTAACTATTATGGTCCTCATTTAATTATGAAAAATAATTAAAAAATCGTAATTATTAAGTGATACATGAAATTTATTTTTAGATCATTAAGATAATATAAATACAAAAAAATGAGTATAATCTACAAATACTTAAAAGGAAAAGGAAGACATCAATATTTTCAAATAAAAAAAAAAAAATCAAAGTTGAATAATACATTAGATGAGCACATAGACGATCAAGCCGATCTTGTATCGGGAGTAGCTAGGAATAACGCTAGAGTATCTAAACGCGCCTATTGTTGAAAAAATATTTCACAAAATCCGGGGAGAAACGCGTTTCTCCGTCGCTTATGGAGAAACGGGGCTTGTTATGTCGTGCGACATACCTAGCCACAAAAACTGGATATCACTTCATCAGCTTCTGGATATCCAGAAGCTTTGGAAAGGATATCCAGAAGCTTTGAAAAGGATAGCCAGAAGCTTTGAAAAGGATATCCAGAAACCAAATATTTTTTCTTGATATCCTTTACAAAGCTTCTGGATATCCATTTCAAAGCTTCTAGATATCCAGAAGCTTTGTAAAGGATATCCAGAAAAAATACTTGGTTTCTGGATATCCTTTACAAAGCTTCTGGCTATCCATTTCAAAGCTTCTGGATATCCAGAAGCTTTGTAAAGGATATCCAGAAACTGGCTACTTACGTCGCGCGACATAATAAGCCCCGTTTCTCCATACGCGATGGAGAAACGCGTTTCTCCCCAGACGCACTCAAAATATTTTGTGCGTAAAAGAAATTGTGTATTTTTCTTATCTAAATCGTTTGCCGTTTGACAAATATTATTGTGGGTTCATAAATAGCTTTGTGTTAACATTGAAATGGTATATATAGATGTCTAATTTGAGATTTGATGAAAAATATATGATAATAAGAGAACATTATCCCACATCGGAAATAAACAAGACTTGTCTCTAACATATAAGGATCCTGTGTTGAAACATAAACGATCCATTAACCATGAACCGACTCACAACGAGATTAAGAAGAGAAGGAGAAGGAGAAGAAGAAGAAGAATAATACGGAAGCGTGTACCTTGTGATTCCATGATTGTTCTTAGTCTTGTTCTTGAGTAAAACGAAGTATGAAGATATTCTTCAAAGTAGGGAAGAGTAGATCTTCTAAATGATAGTGCCCACACTTGATCTTCTTAGTGAATAAAAGAGAAGATTTGTGACTAAATTTTGTAAATGAATAAGTGTCTCTAAATGGCTGATGGATAGCCTTTATATAGATAGAGAAGGGGCACTTCATTTAGGGACTACACTCTTTCATAAAGATGGTGGTGTGAAGTTACCATTATGCCCATCATTTAATGGTACTTACACCTAATGGAATTCTACACATTTTGTCTATACTTTAACATTATTAAATGATTATAACAAATGGAATTAAATAACACATATTAATTAATCCATGTTCTAACAATCTCCCACTTGGATTAATATTAATATGTATCTTTTACTAAATAAATTTCTTAATCATTTATAACATGAATGACAACCCTTATGTGCACGTTTATTGTCATCCAACACAATCCCGTCCATTAGTCTTATAAGTATAGGGACTAAAGGAGCAGTCGTTGTAATTGATTCGCAACTAAACCCACATTAATCACATATATATATCCAACTAAACGACATAGATTAAGTATAGATATGTAGCATGGAATATTAATGAATATATATGAAGAACGCATATATATATTCTCCAACTAGTCCTACTTAACCAAATGAGATCAATATAAATAATAACAACACAAAGAAATAGAAAACAACACAAACTCCCACTGATTTAAGCATTATCAAAAGTCGTTTCACCCATATGAGCAGTATGCTCGTGAAACATCAAAAGAGATTACGCTTTACAAAATGGATCCAATAACATGGAGTTTGATCCTATAAGTTGTATATCTATTTGTTCATTTTATACTTATTTCTCTTCAACAAGAGACATAACCATATGATGTCTTTCGACATCTTTGCATCCACTAAAACATAATCGGAATACTTAATGATCTCAAAATAATCCGATTTTATATACATAAGCATGTAGTTTAATGTTTTATATCATTCTTTTGGATGCGACTTAATGTTCTTCTTTCCGAATTGCTTTGGTATTGACCAAGCATCCCAATAATAAATACAAGGTGCATGCAGTACAGACTTGCGCATACATTAAGTTTCATACTGCCGGTGCATAAGGGATATTTTCCATATACTTGGATTTAAAATTAATCTTTAGGACATTTACTTTAAACTGAATTTATCTCCCTTAGAGACATGGGTGTCATGTGGTTTACAATTTTCCATGCTAAACCTTTGTAATACCTTCTCTATATAGCTCTTTTGTGATAATCCTAAAATACCTCGTGAATGATCACGATGAATTTGGATTCCCAATACAAAAGATGCCTTACCAAGATCTTTCATCTCAAATTTGTTTGAGAAATTTCTTAGTTTCTTTTAGAAGGTCCTTATCATTACTAGCAAGAAAAATATCATCCAAATCCACATATAAGACCAAAATAATAAATCTACTCCCACTGAACTTATGGTACACACAATCTTCACCAAGATTCATTTCAAAACCAAATGAAAGAATAACTTGGTTAAATTTTAAGTACCATTGACGAGATGCTTGCTTAAGCCCATAAATGAATTTCTTAAGTTTACAAACCAGTTGACTAGTTTGATCCGAATTAGTCACCATTTCTGGTTTCTTCATATAGATAGTTTCCTCAATGTTGCCATTGAGAAAAGCTGTCTTAACATCCATTTGATGAAGTTCAAGATCATAATGTGCCACTAATGCCATAATGATCATAAAAGAGGTTTTAGAAGATACCGAAAAAATATTTCTTTATAATCAATGCCTTCCTTTTAAGTAAATCATTTAGTAACAAGACGTGCCTTATATATTTTCATATTACCTTGCTAATCCCTTTTGGTTTTAAATATCAATTTATAACCAATAGGTTTTACACCTTCAAGTAATGGGACAAGATCCCAAATGTCATCGTCTTTCATTGATTTTAACTCCTCATTAATGGCATTGATCCACTTATGAGAATTAGAACTATTAATGGCTTCATGGAAGGTGATTAGATCATCTCCCACTAAACTTAAGGTGTCCTCATTCTCCGCAAGATACATATCATAAATATCCGGAATAATATTTCTTCTTTCTCTAGTAGATCTCCTTAAGGGCACCGGTTCATCCACATTTTGAGGTTGTTGAATTTCATTATGTCCAACATTTTCATGTTGTCCGTTATTTACGGGAGTCTCTATATTATTTTGAATTGTATGTTCTTTGTTGAATTTCAGGTACAATTACTTGATTTCCAACATGAACTAAAGTTTGAGGAATAAAGAGTGGTTCCTCTAACTCTTCAAATTCAAAATCATTACTATTTCTCCCATTAAATTCAACATCCTCAAGGAACCTAACATTGCCAGTCTCGAAAAATGTTCTAGTTTTCGGGTCATAAAATTTATATCCCCTAGATCTCTCGGCATACCCTACAAAATAGCTACTAACAGTATTAAGGTCCAGTTTGCCCTCATTAGGCCTATAAGGTCTAGCTTCTGCTGGACACCCCCATACATGAAGATGATTTAAGGACGGTTTCTTATTCGTCCATAACTCATAAGGGGTTTTGTCGGTAGCTTTTGAAGGTGCTCTATTGAGAATATAAGCTGCGGTTTTTAATGCTTCGCCCATAATGAGTGAGGTAAAGAAGTACAAGAAAACATACTTCTTACCATATCTTTAAGGATTCTATTATGTCTCTCCAATATACTATGCTAGGTTTTCCCGGCATGGTGTAGTGAGGGACAATCCTACACTCTTCAAAAAAATAGCGAGTATAAAAGACCCGGACGTTATTCACCCAATACGTTATACCGTCCGTAGTTTTCACTACTATGAACGGATTTAACGTTCTTAATAGTCTTTCTTATGCCTTAAAAGACTTGAAAATGTCCAATGATTGAAATTTTACATGAAAAAAATAATGTATCCATAACGAGAGTAATCATCCATGAACGTAATGAAATATTGTTGACCATTCCATGAAGGATTAATGAATGGTCCACAAATGTCCATATGAATTAGTTCCAAGACGTTTGATATTCTCAAAATTTTATTTCCTTTAATGTTTGTAAATTTATTCTTTAAAACACTTAATGCAAAAGTTTTATCCGGAGTATCAAGTTAATTTTAGGATTCCCTCCGACATAAGCTTTATCAATTCTCCCTTTGGAGATATGACCCAAACGCCTATGCCATAGAATACAAGAATTTTCACTTGATAACTTTTGCTTAGTGCCTTTAGTTTTGGTTTCATTATTATGGGACCCATTCATTTTCTTGACCGTGTCAAGTAAATTAAGATTATCGATATATGACAAAGTACTAGTACCGACAAGTTTGAAATTTAAAATAAAGATCACATTTATTATTACCAAAGAACAAGAGTAACCTTCCTTGTCAAAATTGTGATAGATATTAAACTCCATCAAAAGGATGGTACAGTGAATGTATTATTTAATACAAAATAATAGCCAGTACTTATCAATAATCTAAAAGTCCCTATGCCTATAACTTCAACCGGATTTCCAGCTTCCATATAGATGTATTTCTCATCTTCAGGGAATTCGGAAATTCAGGCAACCTTGCATACATGAACTAATGTGAGTTGTTGCACCAAATACAACCACTATGTATATTAAGGAATTGAAACCAAATTTGCCTTAGTACAAACAAGACCAAATGACATACCATCCTGAATTCGCCATTTGCGATACTTATGGTAGTCGTTCTTCATGCGAGTAAGATCCTTGCAAAAGAAGCATTTCTTGACTTTATGATCTTTAAATGATCCCTTATGCTTCTTACTTGCAACCGCAATTTTCTTCCCTCTTCTCTTAATCCCACGAGAAGAAGTAAATGATGAGTGAGTACTTTCTAATTTGAGATATTTCATCCTATCTTCCTCTAATGTCATATGTGAAAGTAATCCATTAATATTCCACTTTTTCTTTTGACATTTATAGGTCACTTCAAAAGGATCAAATTGAGGAGGAAGATAGATCAAAACTAAGTGCACGAGCAAATCTTCCGAAATCTCTAACTTAAGTGCTTTTAGTTTGATCGAAAGATGAAATAATTCGATAATGTACTCCCGAAGATTTTCGTCACCCTTGTACCGAATGGAAACAAGTTTCCACAAGAATTCAAGAAAAAACTCAGCATTTTCGATTTCAGAGACATTGTCCAAAAATGTCTCTGAAACTGCATTTTCCATGATCATTAGACTCACGCGGTTGGACCGTTCCCATTGCTCAACATTTTTCCGTTCTATAACGGTATTTCCTTTAGTGAGAGCAGCGGGACTTGATTCCCCAAATGCGTGATCGATGTCCATATTGCCTAAGATCATCGTTATATTATTTTTCCAAGTTTTAAGTTTAGTCCCAGTAAGCAAAGGTACATCATTTATAGCGGTAGTTACGGATGAAGCATTAATCAAATCGAAGGAGAAGAACAAGAATGAAATAAAACATATATAAGAAACTACATAATGATTAATTATATCAAATGAATTCCATCAAAATAAAAGATAATCAACATGACATCAAGACTAATCTTTGGATTACGAATTGACTCACAATTTGATTTATCTTAAGGTAAACAAATAGCTTAAACAACACACTTTAAATACTTGCCTTCCTTTGGGCCGGATCAAGTACAAAAAGTGTCCTAAAGTTTAAGGTACTTGTTCCCCGGCAATAAAGAATATAAACAATTCACTTTAAACACCCGCCTTCCTTTGGGATGGTTCACAAAGATTTAAAATGACCAAAAGTTTAGTTCAATTATTACCCCATAAATGTAAATACTTAGTCAATAACAAGGTCTCCTTTGGGAAACAAGCATGTTATCACATATCAATATTTACATTCATCTTTTAACAAGTTTGAATTTAATCAACAAGGTCTCCTTTGGGAAACAAGCATGTTAATTATATCCAAAAATGTTAAGGATATAATTAATCGGAAACAAAAGGCCTTAAGGTTATTTCTGAAAATTTAAAGGGTAAATAAATAAGTGAAATTTATCATTAAAAGATAGTATCCTTTTGTTCTACCCGTCCATTCTTAAAGTTCGATAACTCTAAGAACCGCCGAAGCGCGACTGGTGTCCAGATACTATAATTTACTAACAAATTATCACAAAAGACCAAAAGGGTATGAATGACCAAAAAAATTGCAGTTCTATAAACATTGAAGCTTCTGCACACATGGGCGGCCGCGCAGGTCAAGGTGGGCGACCGCCCAAGCTTCAATTCCACAAATTTTGAAGTCGCTGTACACATGGGCGACCGCCCAGGTCAAGATGGGCGACCGCCCAAGCTGCATTTCACAGTCATTGAAGTTGCTGTACACATGGGCGACCGCCCAGATCAAGATGGGCGACCGCCCATGTGCCCAGTGCCCAGATTTGACGAAAAGTCACCATTTTTAACACCCTTTTATGAACAGTTTTGAACCCTTTTATGAACAGTTTTGAACCAAATAGAGAGAGTCATACCATACCGCGGGGGGCTACGCCCCCCGCACCCCCTTTGTGGTCCTTATACTCACATCCAATACCCATTAGACTATCAATTCTTAACTTAATGGTGAATGATTATTCAACCAAAAGCAAGTAGATCCTTATACTCACATCATATTTTTAAATGTGTGTGCTATACATTTGAACAAACTCACAACGCATCAAATGATGGTGGCTATGTCCAAAATAGGATAATCTTACATTAAGAATTGAAAGCCTTGTGTAAACCAAAATCAGAAATAGAATGAAGTTTATGAATATAATACTCTTAGACAAGATGAGTATCATGAACAAGAACAAAAACTAAATGAAATCATACAAGAATTAAAGCATAAGGCTTTATAAGAATTTCAAACTCAATCTAGTATATGAGTAGGCTTTGATACCAATTGTTGGAACATAAACGATCCATTAACCATGAACCGACTCACAACGAGATTAAGAAGAGAAGGAGAAGGAGAAGAAGAAGAAGAATAATACGGAAGCGTGTACCTTGTGATTCCATGATTGTTCTTAGTCTTGTTCTTGAGTAAAACGAAGTATGAAGATATTCTTCAAAGTAGGGAAGAGTAGATCTTCTAAATGATAGTGCCCACACTTGATCTTCTTAGTGAATAAATGAGAAGATTTGTGACTGAATTTTGTAAATGAATAAGTGTCTCTAAATGGCTGATGGATAGCCTTTATATAGATAGAGAAGGGGCACTTCATTTAGGGACTACACCCTTTCATAAAGATGGTGGTGTGAAGTTACCATTATGCCCATCATTTAATGGTACTTACACCTAATGGAATTCTACACATTTTGTCTATACTTTAACATTATTAAATGATTATAACAAATGGAATTAAATAACACATATTAATTAATCCATGTTCTAACATCCTGGGCTACTCCCCTTAGCATCAATTGGTTTTAAGGTGGAACCTCAGACTTTATCATGGTATCAGAGCTGGTCCATTACACGTGCAGGCCCAACGGCCCACGATGAACCCTCTGCGCCACCCACCATCCAGTCCACGTTGTAAGCCTTTGGCAAAGCCCGGCTACACGTGAGGGGGCGTGTAAGAGAACATTATCCCACATCGGAAATAAATAAGACTTGTCTCTAACATATAAGGATCCTGGGCTACTCCCCTTAGCACCAATTGATTTTAAGGTGGAACCTCAGACTTTATCAGATAACTCAAAATTGGTGGGTTGAAATTGTAACTTTTATAATTTAACCAAATTATTGATTTAACATGATTTCTAGATTAATAGGGATCATTACATTTATATTAGGGGTTACAAAGTGTGAAATTAAACCCCAAGAATATAAGGTAATGAATCTCATATTAATACAAGAAATAATTGGACATTTATCATATGGTTGTTAAATCTATAACTAGAGAAACCCACAACAAATGAAAACAATATTTTTCATCAATCTTCCTTCTCTCCATTTGCAATTTGTTATTTTTCTTTCTTTGTCCTCCTAGAATAGTATACAATGGTATGCTGATTTTGTCCAAACATTGCTTCAATTCGCCGTATATTCTAGAATTCAAAAATGGTTCGTTCCGTCCGTTTTATCCACTACTAGAAACAAGTTATTTATCCACATAAAATTTCGTGGGTAATCTTAATCAACCCACGAAAATTATCCATAGATCGTCCATGGATAAATTTTTGTGAGTAATACCCACAAAAAATTTCGGGGATAATACCCACGAAATATCCGCCAACAAGTAAAAATCTCCGTCGGAAAAAAAAAATGCCCACAAAAAATTTATCATTGGCCACCGGTCGAAAAACCTGCCGGAGGTTACCCACCTAATATTCCGTGGGTATTATTAAAATTAAAAATAATATTTAGCTTTTCCCACGAAAAATTTCGTGGGAAAGAATTTTAATAGTATTTTTTTTATGGAAATTTTATCCACGTAAATTTTTGTGGATAATTATATAAAATATTGAATTAATTACACAAAGAAATTTACGTGGGTAAAATTATCATAATTGAATTTTTTTAAAAAAAAAATTATCCAAAAAAAAAACATACACAATTCTTAAACAATGTCTCCTAAACCAATATAGAACATTAACGTACAATTCTCAAAACAATATAGCATATTACAAAGAAAAAAATTCTAATAGTTAAGTTTGAGTTATTACATCTCAAAATCAAATAAAAACAAGTCAAATTCAGCTTTACAACTATTGATTCCGTTACCGCCTCGATCACCCCTACCCCCACTTTCACTCAAAGTTTCATTCGAATTTAACCTGTGTGTTTACACGAGTGTCAATTTGGGTGTTTAGTCTCACTCAGGCTTGCTATAATCTCATCATTTTGTCTCATTTGAGCATCATAGTTCTGAATACCGGAGGAAGAAAAATAATGCGAATAACGGGTGCTTAATGACAAGTCAAAAAAAGCAACTCAACGATTTCCGAATCCGGACAATCGATCACCTTTTTGTCGCCCGTGTGCTGAATAGTAATGGCCTTTCAAAGTCCTGCTCGAAATGGAGACAGTCCAGTGCTTTCAATCTCGATAATTCCTTACTCAATATCCTCTTCACGAGCACACCTCACATATGTTTCATGTCCAATATATATAACAAATAAGAGCAAACTTATTATTTTTTTATTACCGGAAAATTAGGACCAAGATATAGTGCCTTGAAACTCAAACCCTAAAGCTAGCTATTTACTAACAAAGGTATAAACCTATGGTTTGAAGATGCATCAAGTATTTAAGAACAAATTAATATCGAGCGTAGCCTTTTCCTTTCAAGCATGTGTAAGTCCAACCACAAAAATAAACCTCGTATCGCAACAGATTACTAGTACTACAACTAACAGGGAAAGGTAGTCTCATGTATTGTCATAGGACTGGATTGCATACATAGTTTGTGAAAGAGCCCATGTTTATTCCCATGGCTTTAGGTCGTCTCTTAGTCTCTAATGGAAATGATATGCCTCTGTCATCTGTTTACCATGATGGAAACTTAGTATCTATTGCTAGCAATGGTTAACCAGTCTACACAACAGTTCTTAGTAACAAAGGTTAGTTCCAACTTACTATATCGAGTAATTTGGATCAACATATACTCTTCTAAAACATTCAAGTCGTACGGTCTGTAGTTATATTTATTCTGTGAAATGTTCATAATGATTGAATTCTCGTGATTGATGATCAGAAAGAAGAAGAGTTTGTCTTTGCTGATGAATATGAGCGGCCAATACCGTCTCTATTACGGGATTATAGCGCTCCTATCCGTCTTCGTTCTGATCTTACCGACAGTGATTTGTTTTTCCTCCTCGCCCATGATTCAGATGGTTCAACCGTGAAATTGTCACGGCCTGAGACACAAGTGATATTTAAGGTGATAACAGCACCAACGATAGCACTTGAGATAGCACATACACACTTCGAAAATAAAAACAATTTTGAAAAGAGATTGCAGCGGAAAATAACACCAAAATTGTTTTTCTCAAGTTATATAAATTATATAACTTGAGAATGCCGCTTAGGCAAGACTTTATAATCGCTATATAAAATGAATTACAAAAGCCTAAAGTCAAACCATTTAATTCGAACCGAGTTGAGATAAATGAGTAACAGATATAATATAAGTACAAAAAAATAATTATAATCTACAAATATTTAAAAGGAAGACATCAATATTTTAAAATATAAAAAATTCAAAGTTGAATAATATATTACTCCCTCCGTCCCAAAATGTTTGTCTCATTTGACTTTTTTGTTGAACTTTGACCACAAATTTATGAGAGATTAATCATGTTCATGAAATTCTAAAAGTTGTTGTTGATAATATTATTAATGGTGAATCAATAGAAATTTTTAGAATTTCATGAACATAATTAAATTGTCATATTTGTGGTCAAAGTTCAACAAAAAAAGTCAATTGAGACAAACATTTTGGGACGGAGGGAATACATGAGTACATGGAGACGATCAAGCCGAGCTTGTATCGGGAGTAGCTAGGAATAATGCTAGAGTATCACGAGCCTATTGTTGAAAAAATATGTTGTGTGCGAAGAAAATTATGTATTTTTCTTACCTAAATCATTTGTCGTTTTACAAAGATTATTGTGGGTTTATAAATAAATTTGTGTGAAAATTGAAATAGTACATCTAGATTTCTATTTTGAGATTGGATAAGAAAGATATGATAAATCAAATTTGGTGGGTTCAAATTTTAACTTTTAGAATTTAATGTCTCATGATTTCTAGATTAATAGGGATCATTTCCTTGAGATTAGGGGTTACAAATTGTGAAATTAAACCCCATAAATACAAGGTAATTAATCCCATATTAATACAAGGATTAATTGGGCATTAATCATATGGTTGTTGAATCTATAACTATAGAAATCCACAACAAATGAAAACAAATTTTTTCATCAATCTTTCTCCTCTCCTCTCCATTTGCAATTTGTTATTCTTCTTTATTTGGCCTCTTAGAATATAATACAATGATAAGATGATTTTGTTCAAACATTGCTTCAACTCGTCGGAGATTCTAGTGTTCAGGAATGTTTCGGTCCATCCGTTTTATCCCGGGAGATGAACGTCCAAAATAACCTAAATCACAACTCGATGAGGGGACGAATTTGTCTTAAGGAGAGCGTGTTACACACGACTCGAACAAAATCAATACGATCAACCTACGATTTTCTCCTTGTTTAATTTTACGTTGTAAATTTTATTTCAATAGATTATAATTATTTTCTCTCTTTGTGATTATTGTAAAACACCTATCAAAACACGAGTTAACTAACTTGAACTTCGTGGAATCGAGTACTCGAGCTACTCAAATGAAATCGATACAATATGGTCATTTTTTTTAATGAGAGTTACTAAATGAGCCTATCAAAACTCGAGTTAACTAACTTAAACTAGTGGAATTGAGTACTCGAGCTACTCGGACGAAACCGATACAATATGATCACAATTTTTTAAATGACCCATTTTGGGATTTATTAGGCCTTACATAGTATTTGTCGGGTCTCATATATTACACAATTGATTTACTAACACCTATTATTAAAGATGACAAATTTAACTGTATTATGATTTGCTAATGCAACATACATGTTGCGTTGTAGCGATTCCAAATACTCTCAACCATTCAATTGTTGGATTTGGATACATATCTTGTTGGAGGAGATTCGAGGTTGCGGTGAAAAAAGGAAGAATTTGAAATCTATGAGGCCTCGTGGTGAAACCTTATAGAGGGTTGGGCCTATAAGGCCTCATGGATGGTGAGACCTTATAGCTCCAAAAAATTATTTTCTTGTCTTTTTTGGGTTTCCTATTGTGACTGGTTTGAGTTTCCTTTTGTAACTATATTTCTTACTTGAAGAAAGAGAAAAAAGATTACTTTCTTAGAGAGGAATCCTTGTAGATTTAGGTTTTGGTTTGTTGTATCTTATAAAAGCAAATTGATGACCTAGAATATTGTGTTGTTAGAGTTGATCAAAATATTTATTGCTAATTTATGTTAACCAGAGAAAATCTGTAAGACCTACAAAGAGCCAAGAATAGTGAGATCATGTGAGGTGCTTTTAGGGGCATTCCATCGATGGTTCAAGATATTTCTAGGGTTGTATGTTTCTAAAGTGTGTTCATATTGAGATGCTATATTTATTATTGTAAACATGAGCGGTTATTATATCATCACATAATGTGGTATTAGTTGATATCTTGACTTTCTACTATCCCAATAGTCATTCTTACGATGAAATAGATTAAAAAAATCATGTGTTTCTTGTTGATTACTTTAATATTAATTGTTGCCTGATTGTTATGTCTCATCATTAATCAAGAAGTATGTGCTAGAATTGCAAACAAGAACTTCATTTATTTAACTTATCCTCAAAATCCATGTGACAAAAAAAAAATCTTCGTCATTTGAACAAGGATGTGGAAATCTGTCGTGACTAACTAGACCAATTACAGCATCTTCACCACTTTGGTTAGGCAAGGGGGCCAAACTTTATGTGACTTATGATAGACTTCTGATTGAAAATTTAGAAGGTTTTGAAGGGGTGATTTCACTAAGTCACGTATTAATATAGTTTGCGGGAGTGTATAACTAAAAAGGAAGAAGCACGGTAACGGGAGCAATGTGTGTTGAAAGACACATGCGGGATAAGTCATTGCCTTTGGACAATTAAATCTATAATTCTAATTAGTAAAACATTAACACATATGAATCAAGGGTGGGAAGAAGTGTGCAAGATGCACGATGCATAGTACATACGTAAGATATGCTTTTGTGGAACATGCATATGCGGAGGTGCTAGACGAAAATAGTGATGTGGCAAATGAGTTAAGAACATCCGCATAATATATCGATCTTAGGCATGTTTGATTGATATAGGTCACATATAATAGGTCAAATATAAATGACATGACTGAATAATAAAATTTGTCATAATATGTTATAATGTGTGAGGCACACACCAAGTGGGTGGATAATATCCTCTTCCATTAATCCCCCTGTGCAGGAATTTTTTGATAGAAACATTCCTGAGCAAATGAATGTGTTTGCATTTAGTAAATTGAGTAAGGCTTTGTATGTCGAGTTTACATGGGTAGGATGCCAAGGGTGGGGAAGATATATTGTCTCTCTTCGAGTTGATATAGTTTTAACTAAAACATTTATGAGATGCACGTAGAGTGCATGCGAGAACCATATATCTCATTTTAGTCCCCCTGCGTGGGAGACTACGTAGGGAAGTTTCACGGACACGTAACATGTTGCATGAAGGTGAAAGTGAGGGTTTTGTGATCACAAGATTTAATATGAAATCTATGCTACATTTATGATTCAAATTACTTGTATAATGAATCTAAACATGATGGGGCTTTGTGTAAAGCAGTAATATGGGATCAGAATCTAGTGACAAAGTAATAGTGTTGGACGATATGACAAGTATGGACACAAGTTGAGGGGTATGGAATGTTGCGGGATGAAACTCCGCAGTAAGAAGGAGTAGTAGTGCAGAGTAAATTTTTGCAAGTGTTAGTAATGCATGCTTATAAGATAAGTTCGAACAAGTGCGGGATAAGGTAGGCCGATGTGTAGGTATTTAGGGGATATAACTATGCATTTAATAATAGTACGGGAAGTGATTTCGCGTGTGGTAGACTAGCTGTGGGGGGCAATTTGGTTGATTTGTTCGATGTTACGGAGGGATTATAATTTCTCCCCACGAACTAATCGGAGAAATTCATTTGGAGATATTATACGAAGGATTGATTATTGCTACATAAAATTTGTTCAAAAAGGTATTATGCGTGTTAGAGTTGGCACGGATTGTCGTCATGGCATAGACTTTGTGTTGAAGCATTTAGCCCAAGAAATATAATTTCGTGGCACTTGATTTGAGTTGTGGCTCAAAGCTCAAGAAATATAGGTAGTGTGGACCATGATGTCGCGACACTAAATTAGAGTTGGACATGGAGACCAATTCACGAAGGTTAGTGTAAACTAAACAACCGCTGGATTAAGATAAATCCAAGGTATAGAGAAGTAATATATGTTAGGGTGGACTAAGAAGTCTTGATACTTAGATAAAGTGTGACATATTAAGATAAAGCCAAGGTATAGAGTCTAAGTAATATATGTTAGTGTGGACTAAGAAGTCTTGATACTTAGATAAAGTGTGACATAGAGCCCGAATCATAAAGGCTAATGAAATTGTGGAGTTGTTTCCCATTAATTTCTAGGGGAGCAACTGTATGAAACCTATTAATTTTTTGCAGGAAGCAATAGTGTGGAACCCATTAATTTTAGTGGGAAGCAATGTTTCGGAACTTATAAGTTTTTGCGGGAAGAAACATTGCGGAAAACCCATGAGTGTGGGCCTTGTCGGTCATAATATAAATGTGGGGTGAACATGTGGGATGAGCAAATGAACTTCTCCCGTATTGGTACCCTATTAGATCTGAAATTGCGAATTTGCTTATTATCAATTTTGTGAGAAGTAAACACAAGGTAGAGGTAAATGATGGATATACAAATGAGTAAATAAAATCATCCCATAATAGTCCCCCACTATTATTGAAGTTTAGACGCTTCCTATTGATTTTGCGGGAGTATAAGTAGGGTGGAGGCGTAGGATGAGAATGCAGAATGAGTAGATAAAGTCATCATTTATTAGTTCATCATTATTATAAAAATTGTGGAACGACTTCCCCTTGATATTGCAGGAGTATAAGTAGGTGATTCAGCATATGATGTGCATTTTGCGGTACAGAACGAGCGTGTCGCGGAGGATATTATCCGCATAAATAGGTCCGCAAATCATAATGAGTTGAGAAATGTTTCGCACATCGATATGATTTAGCGGGAAATGTTACCTCTAAGGAAAGTAGTCCCTTCGCTGGAAATAGACCTTTTGCATAAGATAGTTCCTTCTACGGTATATAAGATAATCCCTATTACGGGTGATAAAATAGTTCCTCTGCGGGAAATCAGAAAAGGATTGGGCTGGAGACCATGTAGCAAGTTCATATTGTGGGAAGGAACTGAACATGCTACTAAAGGTGAAGGATATGCCGCAAGATCGAGGGAAGGAACTAGACATGTTACCCAAGTCCCATTATTAGTTTTGTCCATAAATAATGGGTTGAATGCGGATCGAGCTGATCAAGGCATTTTTACGAAAGTTGGGTATGCTACCGTAAAGTCTGGTGGTGGATTAATTTTATCCATAAAGAATGCAGAGATTGTGGATATGCAAGATCGTGACGATCTTATAGGTGCGGAGCATGATACTGGTAGTGGTGATCATACCGCAGGCTTTAATGAAGGACTTATATATGTTGTCCAAAAGTAACGCAGAGATTGCGGATATGGAAGATCGCGCTAATCTTGCAAATGCTGAGCATGATACCGATGCTAGTAATCATACCGCAGGCTTTGATGAAGGACTTAAGCTGTCCAAAAGTAATACATAGATTGCGGATATGGAAGATCGCGCCAATCTTGCAGGTGCTGAGCATGATACCGATCTTGGTAATCATACCACAGGTTTTGATGAAGGACTTAAATTGTCCAAAAGTAACGCAGAGATTGCAGATATGTAAGATCGCGCCAATCTTGCAAATGTTGAGCATGATACCGATGCTTGTGATCATACCACAAGCTTTGATGAAGGATTTAAGTTGTCCAAAAGTAATGCAGAGATTGCGGATATGGAAGACCACGCCAATCTTGAAAATGCTGAGCATGATAACGATGCTGGTAATCAAACCGCAGGCTTTGATGAAGGACTTAAGCTATCCAAAATAGTGCAGAGATTGCGAATATGCATGATCGTGACAATCTTGAGGATTCTGGGCATGTTACTGAAGTCAGCAAACATACCGCGGATTCAAATAGTATTCTCCCTGCAGAAAATGATGGGGAAGAATTCAGTCTCGAAAATAATCAACTAGTTGTAGTAGAATGAAAAGGATCATGGCATCTTCAAATAGATTGTCATAACATGTTTTCAAAGAACAAGCAAGTATACTTAACACATGGCATTTAATTTAATTAAATAGCACATTTTATAAGGAAAGAGGTCATAATCAACTAGGCTAGGCTTGCACCGGCCACAATAAGCGTGTGTGATGGATCTTTCCTAATTTTACTAATACAAAGTAAGCAACAAAGTGAGCATACGATTTTTGCACTATGATTTGTACTATTTTATTTTTTTATCATGCAATAATAATATTGTAGCACGACTTCCAATTAAATAGGTTGAAAACATAATTTGAAAAATGTCTCATTAGCAAAGAGTGTTAAGAACTTATTCCTATTGCCCCCACTCCATATTCTCGATGCTCATCTCGAGGATGGGGAGTATTATTCATCAGTAATTTTTCTTTATTATTACTAATCATATAGTAGGACATGCAATAATCATATAGTAGGACATGAAATTTGTTAATTTAATTATTTCTAAATTAGCCAAATAAATCAAGGCACAATTGAAGTTTTGGCACGGAGCATGTTTATGATATGATGCATATATCTTAGCGACAAGTTGTTTCATACCATATAAAAGAAAATGCAAGAAGCAAGTTAATACGTCATATATATGAGCATATAAGTTTTATAGATAGGCAACACCAACCAATTTAGGATTAAAAAAATCACTTTTGATTTTAAAAGTAAATAAAATTTATATTATTTTATTATACAATAATTTCGGAAAGCATTCTTTTATTTACATTATACTTGAGAGAGTTGAAAAGATTTGTGATTCACTATTAATCATTTAGAGGCACAAGTATGCATGTAATGAGCGAGTTGTATAGCATCTTGTCTTAGAAAAAGTGCTAATAAGGTATTTATGAAATATAGGAGTAGTTATTAGTAATTTAAGTATGTACTCCTAATAAATATATGTATTTCTATTATAACAGTAAGATAGTCTTAATCTGTTTACACTCGAACATAATTCGACATAATGCATTTTTGCAAGTAATAAAATATATGCTATGTATAACACACTAGAGTGAATTTTTTTTTTATAAGCAATTGAGCATGTACCGAAATGCACTTCTAAAATGGTTAAACATGACAAAGGCACATAGTCATGGTTTTAAAGTGTAGTCGTGCGGTTGCGTTAAAAAGATAACATAATGGGCATGCATAACTATCATATTTGTAACATATTAACGGTGCAATAGTTTTGTTAAAATATGATCATGTGATATCAATTTGTGAAAATGGAGAGTATAAATGGAAGGAGCGAAGCT